>PVIR01019369.1:0-32135 GCA_004026965.1 Petromus typicus
ATCCCAGCACTCGGGAGGCAGAGGCAGGAGGATTGCTGTGATGTGAGTTTGAGGCTGAGCTTGGGGCCAGCCTGAACCACAAAAGCGAGACCCTGTCTCAAAAATCCTAAAAAAAAAAAAAAAAAAAAAGATACGTTTTTGGAGTTTTTCAAAAGAAAAAATGCGAACACAAAGAACAGAAACAATGAAACTGAAGGCCACCATTTTACCAGGCGTGACTGCACTGAGTGCAGTGTTGGTAAACTCAGAGCCCTTTGCCCTGCCTGCTGCCAAGCACATCCGTCAGGAACTGTAGGAGCAGCTTTCTGCTGTCGATGTACTTGCTGAGTTGATGATGTAACAGAGGATATGGAGGCACAACGGTTAGAGGATGAGGGAACCACCACGCCACACAGTTCGGACTGGCAAGTCTACCAATACTCACAACAAGACACAACATCTGCTTTTATGTGATATGTTTTCCAGAATGATGTACATGAGAATATATTAGGTATACATTTGTTGCCAACCAACACCACAGCTGCAGGAAGTATGCAAGTGTTGAGTGATTTCACATTAGGAAAACTAATCTGGTCGTTTTGTGTCAAGATAGGCACTGGGAGGGTGGCTCGTGTGACCTAATGGGTTTCTGGTTTCACTAATCGGGTCAAAGAGGTTGCTTCGGAGTGTGCGTCTATGTACTGTGTCATCACTAGAGAAATGGCGCCTCGCAGGAAGATGTCACTTGAACCTAACGTTTTGCAGGATGTAATCAAAGCTATTGACCACATGATGTGCACCCCTCTAACGCATGCCCATCTGTGCAGTTCTGGGAGGAGGTGGACACAGAGTGCACTTGTCTTCTGTTATACACAGGAGTGAGATGGCTTCTAAAAGCAGATCAATGGCCAGAGCTTTGAGTGACAAGAGCTACTCCCTGGGTTTCTTTTAGAAAAATAGTTATGAAATAAAAGACCCTACCAACAAATGGGTAAGTAAAATAAACAGAGATGTTTCAGGATAAGTACAAACGGCCAAGAAACATGAAAAGATGTCTAACACCTCTGACCATTAGAGAAATGCAGATTAAAACAATGCTGAGAAAGAATGCCAATCAAGAAGTCAAAGAATAACAAATGGCGGCATGGGCAGCAGTGAAAAAGGTTCCCTCGGGCATTGTTAGTGGGAATGTAAATTACCATAACTACCGTGGAAATCAGTATGGAGTCTTCTCAAAGAACAAAATTGGAAATTCCATAGACCTAGCTATTCCCCTTCTAGGTATCTTCCCAAAAGAGCTAAAGATATTCTATTGTGCTGCTATAAACATACATGTCAATGTTTATAAAAGCACAACTGATCGAAGCGAAACCCTGGAAGTAGCCTGTACACTCACCAACAGACAAAGGGAGAAAATATGGTATCCCTATGCAATGGAATACCACTCAGCCATAAAGAAGGATAAACAACACATTTGTAAGAGAATGGGTGCATATGGTGAAATAAATTGCCATATGGTATCTCTCTTTTGAGTATGGAAAAGTACAAGCAAAGAGCAAAACAAAACTCTGACTGAAGGAAATGAGGGGATAGATCTCTTGCCATTGAGAAAAGGTCCAGGAGACTAAAGATGAAAGGAAACAGAGGGAGATTTAAGATTTAGAATGAAAGATTTAAGACATAGTATGAAGATTTAAGATTGAAGAATTAAAGATTTAAGAAATAGTATGTGCAGATATGAAACATATGCAATAATTGTAAGTATATGTCATAAATATGAGCTGAGAATGATAATGACAATGAGAATAGAAATGAGAAAAGGGGGTTTAGAGATGGAAGGAGGGAAGCATATGGGAAGAGGATTCAAAAAACAAACAGTCTGATGTACATTTACCTACTGCCCAAGATGAACGTAAACATCATGTACCGCAAATGTACTAATAAAATAAATTTTAAAAATGTTAAAGCAGTCACAACTGGCAGCACATGCTAGCAACACACAGTGAGTCACAAGACTTGCTTATCTGTGTGAGATATTTAACTTGCTCAACTAACTCAAGCTGTCCCTGAAGGTGAGAATGATAACTGTTCAAGTTAAAGTGGTCGCATTCAAAGCCAACCTGGAATTATGAGGACAATGAATTAACATTGAGATTGTTTTCTACACAGTCCAAACAGGAGCAGAGATTTTTGAGAGACTGAGCCAGGGCCTTCTTCCTTCCAGCTGATGTACGAGCGCCTCTCTCAGCTTTCAAGCATTTGAGTCTTACTGTCCAGCCCACAAAAGTCCCCCAAACTGGGAAGCGGTGGATCCATTGTGAATCACAATGATCCACTTGTGAATGTCCTTGCTATAGAAGGATCCACTGCTTGAGCTCAAGAAAGACAGTAGGCTTAAAAGTAGATTTAAGACAACTTCAAATCTCTAGTGGAATATGCTGAGATTTTCACTAAAACACTGAAAATTCCATATCTGTTCTCAGCATCCTGTCTCTGTGAAGCAGGGTCATCTGTGGTCAAAATAACCAAAAGGCAATTTCAGAGTGCACAGCACAGAGACAACCCTGAGGCCATCTCACTGCCATCTCCTTCAGATGGGACCATTTAGTTGTAGAAAACAAGTGTGGGGTGCCCACTGATTCTGTATTATGGTGAACTGCATGATTGTTTCATTGTATATTCCAACATGATAACAGCAGAAATAAAGGGCATGGTAAATTTGACATGCCTGGATCATCCTGAAGCCACCTCTTGTCTCCCATCTTTGCCTCAACTTCCCCCCAGTCTATAGAAAATTGCCTTTCAAGAACCCGGTCCTCAATACCATAAAGCGGGGGACCACTGCTCTAACAAATACCTGAGATAATTTACAGAGTGGAAACATCTATTGTGGCACATAGTTTTGGAGGTGTCAGCCCGTGGTTGGTGGGGCCCATGGGGAGGGGAGGCAGCACAGAGTAACAAAGGCACACGGCAGAGTAAACCACTCACCTAATGAACAGAGACTGGGAGTTCCATGGTCCCCTTTAGGAGGCGCAACCCCCAGCAACCCCAAAACCTTCCACTAGGCCCCACCTCTTTAAGTTTCCACCATCTCCAATAGTGCCACACTGAGGTCCAAGCTTTTACACGTGGTCCTCTGGGGACATTTAGATCCTAACTACAGCACACTCCAATCTTTCTCTTCTAGAAGTGCTTACATCTGCTCTTCAGGAAAAACATAGAGGGCTGTCTTGTGGGTTTCACAATTGAGAAGATTAAGATGAGCACTGCCTCCTTCTGGCAGTGGCCAGCTGGAAAACCTCTTTGGCATCCTAGAGCATAATGCAGCTGCAAGTGCAGTGTCACTACCTAGAGATCAGAACGCTGACACTATCTGAAGATTTCTCCAGGAAATGGACTGACAAGTGATCTCTACTTACAGGCCAAGCACCTAAATGTTCAAAGGGAGCTATGCAGTCTTGAGGCTTGAGTTCCTGGAAGGACCTGGGGGACTGATGGAGAAGAGGAGGTAATGCACCTGGCTAGGAGCTTGGACTTGCCCTCTCTAGAGGTTCCGCTCGGATCTTCCCAATGTCTGTGACACATGGAGTAGCCCTCCAGGTTGCTCATCATATGTGGTGAATGGAGAAATCTTCTGAGTACATAATTAGACACTCAGAGATATTGGAGAAGTCTGACCCTCTTACAACACAAAGTTCCACAAATACTGATGAATGCTAACATGGCTACCAAAGAATAGCATCATGGAGGGGTGGACTGTTTTTGATGCCTGTGATCCTTGCTCTTACCTGACTAAGAGCCTATGGCCCATGGATCTCCTGGAATAAGTATTGTCAAAGTGTGCTCTGTTAGTCAAATCTAGCCTGTTGCATTTTTTTGCACAGACTATGAACAAAGAATGCTTTCTATAATTTTAAGTGGTTGAAACAAATCAGGAGAATTTCATAATACATTAAAATTATTTGAAATCAAAACTTGCTATGTCCATAAGCAAAATTTTATCGGAATACAGCCTTATTTATCTCTCTCTCTATATATATATATGTATATATATACTTTATTAGATATAATAACATATAATATATATTATATTACTATAATAGTATATATCATATACTTTATTATATATAGTAATATATTATAATATTATATATATATCACATGTAGCTGTTTAAATATCACAGTAGAGCTGAAAAATTACAAGAGAAGCCATATGCCCCACTAAGCCAATAATAGTTACTATCTGGTCCTTAAAAGAAAACATTTTCTGATCTATCTCCTAGAAACTGTCTCTTCTCGTTCATCACTGAATGGTTTCCAGTGGCATCTATAAAAATACAACTTGGACCATTGGATTAGCGATGTGCAGCCCGGGTACAGACACAGAGGTATGTAGTTTAAAGGGCTCCATTGTGTAGAAGCACAGAGAAATCGGTGGAGAAGCCTCCAAGCTGATCAGCCTCTTCCTAATCCCCCCATAGTACTCACAGCTCTGCCCAGACACTCTGGGCTCCTTGTCATACTTTTCTACCAGACTGAAATTAACTGGTATGATCAGAATTATTAAGCAGAGGAAATTACCCTAATTTTTCAAACAAAATAAGGCTACATAACTATTTCTACAAAATTATATCAGAAGATACGTTATCATCTTTGCCGAATTCTCTGAGCACATGTTTACTATTGAAAGGGGAAAACTGTGAAGTTGGCATTTTTTAAAAGGAAGCATATTGAAAATGAAAAGAACATTAAAATATTACTTGAGGTTGACATAGAGTACTATTTCCACTCTTGAGAGCTCAGCTTCAGTTAGTAAAAGTATTAGCAATTAAAAGGCCCAAATTCAACTTGGAGTTTGCTTTTCAAAAAGTGAACTTTAGTGGGAAGAATAGTTAATTTTTATCTTTTAAGTTTCCATCTTAGGGTAGACAAGTGTTTCTACAAGAGTGGTTTAATGGGGCACACATCTTTATAATAGTTCGGATTTTTAAAAATTGCTGTACAGTGGTTTGCATAGCATACATTTGCAGGTAAGGTAAGTACTTTAGAAGGAGACCGAGGAGCAGCAGGGAGGCCAGATGCGGGGACCCAGGGGTGGAGAACGTGAGGTGAGTGCAGTCAGGCGGGAGTGAAGCTCTGTACTGAGCCTCACAGGCCACGCCAGAGCTCTGGACGCTCCTCTCGGAGTGACAGGAGCTACAGCAGGGCTGTGAATTAAGCGACATGATTCCCCCATGGGTTCATAGGCTTGCTTTGACCGCTGCGCAGAGACCAAGCTGCAGGGGAACCACAGTGACAGAAGGGAGACTTGTAAGGTTCTGTAATAATGATGTAATACAAAATGGTGTGTGGACGGCACCGTGGGGAAAGGAGTGAGAGAGAAATGGTTGAATTCCAGATTTATCTCAAAAGCAGACCCAGCAGACCTAGGTGCAAAAGACAGACACTGAGAGTGACTCCAAGGTCTTGGGGCTCAGTAAATAGAAGCAACTAGTACAGAGAAGACCGTAAGGGGAGCAATTCTGGACAAAACCTGAATGCAGAGGAACAGGAGCTTAATTTATTAAGTTTACGACTTTTAGCAGATAGCCAAGTGAGACGCTAAGTAGGAATCTGTTCTAATGAGATCTAAAGACTAGGCGACTTGTTTGGGCTGAAAAAAGAATTATTATTTTTTAAAAATTGATCTTATTGGTACATTTTATATATACCTACCTTGTGATCACAATTGACATTGAGAATTTGTACCAGTACATGACATGACTTAATTTATTTTAAAAAGAAAGCAGTCTTATTCTGCCCACATGAAAATGAGGACTGAGAATGGACCTTTGAATTTAGTAACCTGGAGGCCACTTGTGACTCTGACCAGAGCAGCTTTCATGGCAGGGTGAGGGCAGCTTGTTTAGAGAAGGTTCAAGAGGAAATGAGCCAAAGTGGTGAAGTCAAAGCATCCCTTTGGCAGAGTTTGCTAGAAAGAGGGGGAAATATAAGACAGTGGCTAGAGAACGAGGTGGATCCAGAATGAGAGGATTTGATTTGGTTTGACTGTTTTTTAAGTCTGGAGGAATATCACCATGGTTAATCCTCAGAAGAAAGATATAATAGGGGGAGAACACTGCCAGGATGGGAGTGGACAAGTCACAGGAATGGGGCTCTTGGCCGGCGATAGTGGGGTGGACAGCTTGGCTTTGTCAGGAACACAATAGCTCTGGGACCTGGAGAGAAAGGAATACGCCCGGCACACATGCAGCTTACAGACCTCTTGCCAATTTCCAGGAGATCTGGATGGGCAGAAGAAAGAAACAAAAAGCTTCAAACGCCTTCTACAATGTCAAGCAAGTTGCAAAGTCCCTGTGTAGTAGCCTGCTCTTCAGAAAGGCAGCTCTGCCCTAGAGCCAGAAATCTCACTCAGTTTAGGTGTACTCTGACCTGGAAGTCCATGGCACCCGGTGCACGTGGCCGTTGAGAGCCCCGGCCTGCCAGCCCCTGCCAGCCCCCTTGCTCCGGACCATCCACCAGGACTGGAGACTCCGAAGGGCCCTCTCCTCACAGCAGGGCCTGCAATGCCCTTCCCATGTCTACCCTGGGAGAGCACGCCTGGCCTCTCGCACCTCACCCCGCCTCAGCCTTGCACCTTTGGGCCTATGTGGCAGCCCAGAGTGGCTGCTGGGCAGCAGTGGGAGGAGTGCGAGGGAAAGTTGCTCCCTATTTTAGGCCCAGAGGCATTAATCTGTAGAAACCCAGCTTTACAAGGAGACAGACAGACAGAGACGAAGACAGAGAGAGGGACAAAGAGAGAAAGATCATTTCTAGTATGTAAATCTGGGCTATTAACTTTATTCTTCATATAAGAGCAGCAGGATGAATGGAGAAGATGCTCGGAGGCTTGGCAGCACACATCACAGATTCAGCCACCTGTGAGAGTCCCATCTCATCTGTACGAGGCTCTGGTGGGACATTTAAACACAAACGCTAACACCACGGCTCCTCAGCCCCCGGAAAGCCAGACATTTGAGGTAAAATAG
Source organism: Petromus typicus (assembly GCA_004026965.1). Taxonomy (NCBI): domain Eukaryota; kingdom Metazoa; phylum Chordata; class Mammalia; order Rodentia; family Petromuridae; genus Petromus; species Petromus typicus. The sequence goes on from PVIR01019369.1 coordinate 7,011, forward strand.
GCCCCCAGGGAAAAAGAAAGATCAGTGTTGGAGCCTTTCTCAGCCCGCAATGGTCCTATAGGTTGTAATGCTCAGCGGCAAGATTACATCCACCAAGATCCTGTTGTAATCCAAGACGGATTACAACCCGTGCTGTACATCATCTGATAGTCTCTTGGATTATAAAATCCTCTGCATTTAGGATGATCTCTGCCCTACTGAGACAGCTGATACTCCCTCCATTTTTGGATCCTAAAGAATTCAGGATTATCTCCACCCTGTGAGTCATCGGATACTCCCTATAAATGAACCCAATAAATGCTGGCAAGTGTGGGGTCTGTCATCTTTGCTGCTTAGAGTGCACTGATCAGACCAAAGCTCAGCGTCCCTCTAAGTCTCCTCTCTTACTGTTTCCTGATGTTTCACCTTGTGCCGCCATGGCTCCTGGGAGACTAGCACTTACTGCAGAGGTTCGAGTAATGTCCCCCTCCCCTGTTCCACAGATTCAGAGCAAAAGCACTAGAGAAAAACAAGCCTAGTCCAACTGCCAAATCAAATACAGCATCGAATATTTCAAATATAGTTCTATCGAGAGTTTGTTATTATGCAAAATGCAAAATGCAAATTTGACTGGGCACCCTCAGTTTGCGTTTGCTGGAGTTAGTAACCCCACCTCAAAGAGGCAGTGGTCTGTTCTAATTTCTCCCTTCCCGTCTTACCCTGCTCTACTGCACCACTTTCTCCTGTGTGACTCAACAAATTCAAGTAACAGGCAGAAAGGCAGGTAGATGCAGGAAGAAGTGAAGGAGGGAAAGAAAAAGAAGGAACGGGACAGAGGGAAAAGAAAAGAGGGCAGGCAGCAAAGGGGACGAACATGAGCGAGGCAGAGGGAGAGAACGGGAGAGAGAGGATAGGGCATCCGAGGGGCTGCAGGGGATACCAGGGAAAAATCACTGGGAGACGGGGCTGAGGGGAAGTCGGGGAGAGCCGAACGGCAAGACCTGCGCTGTGCGCATGTGCGCACGGATCTAGAGTCACAGCTGCTTCCTGTTTGCGTCTGGTGAGTTATTAATAACGGTCTGCGGACAGGGTTTGTGCCCAGATACTGCCACTGTGTTGCTGCTCTGCCTCGTGAGTTCTGTCACATGAGCTGCTCCTGTCCGGATGCACAGACACACCTGGAGGCCTCAGCTGCAGACTCACCGCGAGTCCATCCATATGTAAAAAGTAACTTCTAGGGCCAGCATTTGGCTCATTGGTCCCAGCGCCTTCCTTGCAAGTGCAAGGTCCCAAATTTGATCCCCGATTCCCTGGTGGTACAGGGATTGAACCCAGGGTCTTCTCACTGAGGTATCCTCAGCCTTCTAAGTTTTTTGTTTTGTTTTGTTTAATTTTTTAGATAGGATCTTGCTAAGTTGTCCTGGCTGGGCTTGAACCTACAAGCTTTCTGCATCAGCCTCCCAGAGTGTGTCCACCACACCCTGTTTAAAAAACAAGCATTTTTATTTTAGAAGAATTTTAGACTTATAGGACAGTAGCAAAAATAGCAGTTTCACATACTGCCCCACCAGTTTCCCTTTGTGAATATCTTACATTTGTATAGTGCTTTTGTTACCATCAGTGAACCAATTTTGATACATTATTATTATTATTATTTTATTTTTTATTTTTTTAGAGACAGGGTCTCGCTTTGTAGTTCAGGCTGGTCTGAGCGCAGCCTCGAACTCACATCACAGCAATCCTCCTGCCTCTGCCTCCCGAGTGCTGGGATTACAGGCCACCACGCCCGGCTTTGATACATTATTAATTGAAGTCCATACTTTATCCTAGTATTCTGTCTTTGCCTGATATATTGTTCCAAACATCATTTAGTTATCCTGTTTCCTTCGCTTTTCTAAACAATGACGATTGCTTAGACTTGCCTTATTTTTAATGATCTTTGCAGTTTTAAGGAGTACTAGTCAGACATTTGGTGCAGTGTCCCCCCACTGAGGCTCACGTCATATCCCAGGTACAGATGAGGTATGATCAAAATGTACACTGAATGGTTAAATTCTTTAAAATTTTACAGTAAGAGACAGATTGCCATTAATACCCTTCATAATACTCCTGCTGACTACAAACTCTTATCCCACCACTCTGAGATAATGCTAGAAGTACTCTCTTACATCTTTACAAGGTGTGATCAAAAATACTGTGAGCGCTGCTGCCAAGTGCCACTCAGCAGAAAGGTGATCTGGTAAAGAAAGTATGCTGTGTCCTCTCCACGTGATCCACGGGATCTGGCATTGCTCTGCTTCCAGCACTTCTCCAAAGTTGAAATGACTATTAAAGGTCAAACTTTTTTAACTGAGTAAAGATACCCATGAGGAAAAAAAAAAAATAGACTGCAGCGCTGCTTTAGAAAATGCGGAGGATGATGGGATGTGTGTGTCTGTTGGGACATATTTTGAGGGTAATTTTTGGCAATATATCTCTTACTATGATCATTTTTTTAAAAATTTAAACATTTACCCTAATTTTCCATGGCATCTTATACTTACCAACATAAATTACCCCTGTTGATGTTGACCTTGATCACTTAAAGTAATGCTGTTGATGCTTCCCACTATTTTCTTCCTGCTCACACTGTTCTTGGGAAGGAGGTCACTTCGCACTCACAGAATCTGGGAACCACCCTGGAGTTCATCCTGAGGGTGGGGGATGAGGCTCCAAGACAAAAGACAAAGATAACTTGGGAGAGGAGGGCGGGAGGCCTTTGCCTCTGGGGGACAAAGGCCCCAAACTGACAGCACTCCTCACTTTTATTAGACTCGCCCAGAGAAGCAAGCTGCATGTGACCCAGGGTTCAGGGAAAGTTCATCAGCCTCTTAATTCGCAGGCTGCACTGTGCATTTTTTTAAAGCAGACTTCAGCTGCAGTTGATGCTCTCATGCCATCTGGCTGTTGCTGGCGCGCTGATGCACAGCCCAAGGGAGGGAAGGAGAGCTCCACCCAGACCTCAGTTATCAACATCTGGTTTCCCACAATCCAGTGCACCTCCTTTTTTTAAAATTTTACTTTAAAACAAGGCCTCACTTGTTATGTTGCCAAGCTGGTTTTGAACTGATGATCCTCCTGCCTCAGCCTCCTCAATAACGAACTATAGGTAGGTGCCACCACACCCAGCTTGCCTTTAGTCTTAGTCTGCATTTATTCCACGGTGAATTAAGTCAGTATTTCTTCTCTCCCCAGTCCTCAAAATATTCTTTACTGTCTTCTCACAGTTTGTTTTCCATTCCCATACCCTGCCCTCAGCAACCACCTAAATAACTTTTTTTTGGAGACAGGGTCTCGCTTTGTAGTTCAGACTGGCCCTGGGTTCACTATGTAGTCCAGGCGAGCCGGGAACTCACAACAATCCTCCTGCCTCTGCCTTCCGAGTGCTGGGATTACAGGCGTGAGCCACCATGCCCGGCACTGTGGTATGTGGTTCTGATTGTTGGTGGGCGTGAGTCTCCACACCCAATATTGTTGTCTGTGGTTAACGGGGATCTAACTAGGGCCCTTGTGCTTGCAAGGCAGGAGCTGGAACCACTGAGCTAAATCCCTGGCCCCCTAAATGACTTTTTTAAATTGTTACATTAATAGTCATTCTTTATACTGTAAAGTTCTTTGAGATTTAACAAATACAAAATGTCCTGTGTTCACTATTACAGTGAATATAATCATTACCACCGTAAAAACATCTTTTTGTTCCACCTTTGTGTGAATATGTGTTTTCAGTCTTGCAGGGCAGGTGAGCATCTAATTATCATTGCTCCACTGGATTGACATTGCGTCTTTCTCAAAAATCAGCTGACTGCATTTGTGTCCGTCTACATGTGGATTCTCTGTTTTGCTCCCTGATTTGTGCATCTGTGGTTTCATCGGGACTATGCTGCTCCATTAGTGCAGCCTGAGGGTAAGTCTTACAACAAGGCAGTGTGATTCCTCATAGTTTGTTTCCGCAGGGTTTTTCTTTCTATATTTCTGACATCATTGCTTTCCAACTGTCAAGCATGGTGGACTGTGTGTGTGTGGTACGAGGGGCATGAAATCAGGGCCTTCACCCTGAGCTATACTCCCAGTGTGTTTTTATTTTTTATTTTAAGATTATGTCTCACTAAATTGCTCAAGCTAGGCTGGAACTTTCAATTCTCCTGACTCAACTTCCCAGAGATTACAGGATTGTGTCAACATACCTGGGTGCATAAGTATATTTTAAACTATAAAATAGTAAATCAATGTATTTGAGATACAGAAATAAAGACATACCATGATTCTATGCTAGAAAATATAAATAACACCAGAAAGATTTATCAAAACAATATAAAACTAGCAGAAAATTTATGAGGCTTGCTGTTTCAAACAACTGTAGAAAATGTGGAATTATTAACACCAGGATCATATATAGCTAGAATCCTATACGGTGGCCATTCAAAATATTAGGTAAATGTCCAGATTTGTGACTGTGCAATTACCAGAACTATTTTTATTACCAAAACCACTTATGACACTATGATCATGACAGAAATCTAACTTTACTAAAATTATTACACAAAGACTTCCAACTAACCCTATGCTTCAAAATAGAAGAACATAAATGTAGAGATTTTGATCTAAAAGTAATGTCAATTACAAAAATCTCCTCAGAGATAATGTGTCCCGTGCCACCCCAGTTTTGCCAATGAAGATGTTTTAAAATGCATTTGTTGCTAAGATGAATGCATTAAACGGTTCCTCATGTCTCTGGAAAGTATGAGTTGATCTGAGAAAAATTCCTTCTGATAGTACATTCTTCTAAAGGACTATAAAAACCTCTTCGGCTTCAGGGACAATTCAAGACTGCTACAGAATTAATGTTCCTGCTTCCAAATTAGTCAAGGTACTCAGAATGATGGATTTTCAAACAAGAAAGAAAGCTTGGGGATTTTATTTTTATCACCATCTAAAAAGAAACTTAATGTTCATTTCGTCCCTTGAGTAAGAGAAATTTTACATGTCTTCTCTTCAGTACTGCTTCAGAATTTGGGGGAAACACGAAATGTTAGAACTAAAACAATATGACGATGATAATCAGTGGGGATTTCAATTGAGAGAACTTGATCTCTACTTAAAGGAAACCATCCATCCACTGAATTCCTCAGAAGACAGGATGGCAGGATAGCATTAGGTGGTCAACCATGTGACATTTCCTTATTTCCCTAAAACATAAATTCTTTCTTCTATAATTAGGGAACATTTTCTCTTTGATGCTACTCAATTTTCCTATAAGTGTTTCAATTTGGAAGAAGTAGGGTCAAGTTTGGTGGTGTTTGAATCGAGACCATATTTTTCTTTACAATGTGTATAGGAATAGAATGAGTCATTCTTTAATTTCCTTAAAAGAAATCAGAATGGCCAAGCTATTGTTAGGTGCTACTCAGTGACTCAGGAGGCTGAGGCAGGCAGATTGAAAGGTCAGCCTGGGCAACTTTGTGAGAATCTGACTCAAATTAAAATTTAAAGCTAGGCATGGTGATGCACACTTGTAAGCCCAGCCATTGGGAGGCTGAGGCAAGAAGATCACTGTGAATGTGAGGTCAACCTTCTCTACATAGTGAGTTCAAAGCCAGCCTGAACTGCATGGTGAGACCCTGTCTCAAAAAAACAAAAAAGAAAGAAAGAAACAGTAAAAAGGTTCAGGGATGTAATTTAGTGGTAAAGTGCTTGCCTGGCATGCATAAGGCTCTGGGTTTAATCCCTAGAAGCACAAAAAGAATTAGGATAGGGGCCGGGGATTTAGCTCAGTGGTTCCGGCAACTGTCTTGCAAGTGCAGGGGCCCTGGTTTGATCCCCAGTAACCACATACAACAGTTCTGGGCATGGTAGTTCATACATGTAATCCCAGCACTCAGGAGGCAGAGACAGGAGGATTGATGTGAGTTTGAAGCCTCAACTGGGCTACATAGTAAGCTCAGGGCCAGCCTAAACTACAAAGCAAGACTCTGTTTTAAAAAAAAGGATAATTCCTACCTTCAAGATAATACACAGTGGCTTGTGGACTATACAAGTTGGATTGCTTTGCCTTTCTTGATACAGTGTATAAAGTGGTATGCCTTGTACTGAGGCATCTTATTTACCTCATTTACTCAATGATTAGCATTTCAAGCTAAGAAAAAAATCTGTGTTTTGTTTAATGGTAACAAAGGTAGAGGGATCATGCCAAGGTGTTAAATGAGTATGAATACAGTGTTGTGTGACTTCCACAGGGCTTCTCAAATATTGTCAGATGTTTATTAAGGCCTAAATTTAGGCCCTAGCTGCTCCTTACTAATAAAGCATGGTCTCTGATTAATTACCAAGAATCCCTTAAGTATTTCTGGAATATCTCACTGGTCCTCATAACACTCCAGCTGTATTGGTTCAGTTGGACTATAAAAACACCCTATCTCAGGGGCCAGGGATTTAACTCAGTGGTTCTAGCGCCTGCCTTGCAAGCACAAGGTCCCTAGTTTGATCCCCGGTAACCACATACCACAGTGCTGAGTGTGGTGGATCACGCCTATAATCCCAGCACTCAGGAGGCAGAGGCAGGAGGATTGCTGTGATGTGAGTTGGAGGCTGAGCTGAGCGCCAGCCTGAACTACAAAGTTCAAAAAACCTAAAAAAAAAGTCTCAAAAAACCTAAAAAAAAAAAAGTGAAGTCAAGAAGGAAAATAGAGAATAGGGCCTTAAAATTTTTGAAAACAGGAATGGCTGAAAACATATTCAATTTGGTAAAAAAAAAAAATCAACAAATATGATAAACACAGAAAACTTAATTCAAATAAAACAAAGGGTTACCATAGTCAAACTGCTGAAATCCAAATATAGAGAGATCTTAAAAGGAGCAAGAGAAAAATTTGTTTTGGCCTTTTGTCAAAACAAATTAAGTCAGAAGATAGAGCAACATAGTCCTGAAAGAAAAAAAAAAGACTTGTCAATCCAGAATTTTGTTTAGATTTTTGATTTTATCTTTCAAGAATAAATTAAAAAAAAGACATAGATAATTAAGATAATTTATCACTAGCAAATTTATGCTATAAGAAGTGGTGATAGAAGGTTTTTAGGCTGAAAGAAAATGCCAGCAGAGGGAATTTTGTGTCTCTGTCTCTGTCTATCTGTCTGTCTGTTTCTCTCTTTAGTTTTTTGAGACCGGGTCAGGCTGGCCTTGAACTCACAGAAATCCTCCTGCCTCTGCCTCCTGAGCGTTGGGATTATAGGTGTGAGCCACCATGCCTAGCAGTATGGTATATGGTACCAAGGAAAGGAACTTGGGACCTTGCGCTTGCCACGCCAACACCGGAACCACTGAGCTAAATCCCTGGCTAGGAATTTTGGATCTTTAGGAAGGAACAAAGATCACTAAATATCCAAATAAATATAGAAGAATATTTCCCTCTTAATGTCTTCAGAAAGGATAATTTAATGCAAAAATTATCAAGTTTTCTGGAAGAGTTTTCAATATATGTAAACCACAACAGGATAAATGAATAAGGAGTGGGAATTGCAAGGTTCTGCATTTTATGTGAAGTGATGCAATATTAATTCCAGACAGACTCTGAATAATTAAAAATATATATTATAATCCCTAAAGCAAACATTAAAACAAATACAGAAAAGTACCTTTAAAAATACTAGATCAGGGGCCGGGGATATAGCTCAGTGGTTCCAGCACCTGTCTTGCAAGCGCAAGGGCCCGGGTTCAATCCCTGGTAACCACATAACAATACTGGGCGTGGAGACTCACGCCCAGCAGCAACCAGTACCACATACCACAGTGCCGGGCGTGGTGGCTCACGCCTGTCATCCCAGCACTCGGGAGGCAGAGGCAGGAGGATTGCTGTGATGTGAGTTGGAGGCTGAGCTCAGGGCCAGCTTGAACTACAAAGTGAGACCCTGTCTCAAAAAACCTTAAAAAAAAATACTAGATCAAATAAAGTATAATCTTAAAAAATATTCAGCTAATCAAAAATAAGCCCAAAAAGGAAGAAAAAAATAGAAAGGACACACAGTGAGTAAATAATAAAATAGTAGACCTAAGATCACCCATATCAAGAGTTACATCAATCTCAGTGAATTAAACAATATAATTAAAAAGTAAATGTGGTCAGTATACCTATGTTAAGAGAATGATCTAAATACGTGCTACCTACAAGAGACACTGGAAGTATCAGCATAGTTGAAAGCAAATAATCATGAAAATTATAAGCATAAATTTGGACTGGTTATATTAATATAGAAAATAACTTCAAGTAGAGAAAAAAGGTGGACTAAAGGCAAAAGAAGATATATATTATACTGATAAAGGGCCCGATTCACAGGAAGGTTTACCTACTCAGCAAGAGTTTTAAATGCATAAAGTAAAAGAGAATCAAAGAAAAAAGGAGGCAGTTCCACAGATACTTGAAAACAACAATATCCTTCTCTTGTCAGATTATGAAACATCGACTTCAAACATTTATAAGGACACAGATGGGCTGAATAATCCTATCAAGCATCTTGACCTAATTGCTATTTATAGACCACCACACTCAATAACTGCAGAACAGATATTCTTTTCAAGTATATTTGGTAATTTTTATCAAGATATGTGAATATATTTGGCTATCAAAAAAATCTCAATGCATTTAAAATTATTGGCATCATACAGAGCATGTTTCTGGAACATAGTTAAATTGAACTGAAAATCAGTTCATAAATTATTTATCTCATTGAAGAACATTTCCTATAATTGGAAATTATATAACATGAGTCAAACCAAAAAAAAAAAAATCACAAATTGGGGCTGGGGATTTAGTTCATTGGTTCTGGCACTGGTCTTGCAAGCGCAAGGGCCCGGGTTCGATTCCCCGGTAACCACATAACAATACTGGGCGTGGAGACCCACACCCAGCAGCAACCAGTACCACAACCACAGTGCCGGGCGTGGTGGCTCATGCCTGTAATCCCAGCACTCGGGAGGCAGAGGCAGGAGGATTGCTGTGATGAGAGTTTGAGGCTGAGCTCAGGGCCAGCCTGAACTACAAAGAGAGACCCTGTCTCAAAAAACCTAAAAAAAAAAAAAATAAATAAATAAATAAATAAAATAAAATAAAAAATAAAAATCTTTCGGAAATTAGAGAATAACGGAACATTTTCCAAACTCATTTCATGAGGCTAACCTTTTCCAAATACAAAGTATATTATTAAATAAAATAGTAGAAGCATCATCTTAAAGGAACTACAAATAACTGTTTTGGTAAGTACATACTTTAGAACTGTGTAGATTCATGTTTAAGTAGCTGTAGGCTCAAGCTTTTGCATCTGAATTATCTTCCGATAAACAGAGCTATGAGAGTTTATTATGAAATGAAGCTCCAATTAAACAACACTGAGTTCCAGCATATTTATTAAATAATTTACAGTCCTTTATTTCTATTCTAGTCTTTTGTTTTAAAAACAGTCAAATCATTTTAAAGGTACGTGACATAGGGGCAGGGGATTTAGCTCAGAGGTTCTGCCACCTGCCTCAGAAGCACAAGGTCATAAAAAATAAAAAATACAGATAAAGTATGTGAGATATAAACAGTAGAGGAATAATTGATATATCCTAATAGCTGGAAAGAAAAACAATATTATGAAATATTCTCACAGGAATATTGTGGCAGTTCAATTCATGTTATACAACTGGCAATTTCAAAACTTATTTCCATAACAGGAAATATAAAGCAAAATGTATACTTGAACTGCATACCATGTTATATGTAACACACAAAGAAAAATTGAAAGAAAATATGAACAAGTGAAAAAACTATGTATTATTAGGATGATGATTCTTTGCTTTTTCCTGTTGTATACTCCTAGTTGCTTTATTGTAGTTAAGTGTTCATGACTAGTATTAGAAGAAAAAAATTAAGAACATAATTTACGGTACATTTCTTGAAAAAACATAGATCTAAAAATGTTTCTAAACTGAAAATGTAAATGATTTCTACAATGTATGATAGATATTGTAAAGTAGAAAATATTCAAAGAGAAATGGGAGTAGGGGTAAGTAACAAGGGGAAAGAAAAAATTGTGATGATTAAAAAAAGAGGAAACAAAGTTTATGTATATAAGGGTGGAGGGTTGTAGGGTGGGAGGGGAATGGGAAATATGAGAATCAAGTCATGTCATATACTAGTACAAATTCTCAATGCTCAATGTGATCATGATGTGTATATAAAATGTAGCTATGTCACCATAAAAAATGTTTCTAAGATAGTAGAGGTGAATCAAAAACTGTGCTTTAAAGTTTTTATTGTTCTTTTATTGAGAAAAGACGAATGGACTTGAAAATAAAATCATCTGAGAGAAGATTTAATTTAGAAAATAATTATAGTTGTATATGAAACATTTCTTTCTGAAAATACAGAGTTTTGTTATGTTCATTAAAAAATAAATCAATCTCTAATAGGAAGCTAAATCAGTAAAACTAATAATTGAATTTGGAACATGTTGATCTAATTGATCAAATGAAAGCTGTAATTATTCTAGTTTGAGTGGCATCTGCACATGATTGTTAAAAATAACAAGACGTAAGAATTTCATAAGCATTCTAATAAATACTGAATAATAATTTATGAAGCCAGCTAAGATACTGCTATCTGCTGAAAATGATTGGAAGAATCATTTTTATGTGCCAAATACCATTTTAAAAAGGAATATAATAGCTCTTTGGAATGATTTTATCTTCTGGCTTTTAAAAAACTATTGTAGCGTAGCTCTAGGATAATGGAACACTAGGAACAGAGACTGATTTATTAAGCTAATGCAAAATTTCCCTAAAGTTTTAATAGAGGAATTTCTCAACTATAAATATACATTTGTTTAATAAATCCCATTGTGTCTTTTGAACTACCAGTGTTTGAGAGTATTTTTTTATTTCTTAAAACAGCATCCAAAAAATAAGTAGAATTTTCAAGTGGTGAGAAACCTCACTTAAGATTTTAAAAACATTTTTTTTTTTTTTTTGAGACAGGGTCTCATTTTGTAGTTCAGGCTGGTCTCAAGCTCACTATGTAGCCCAGGTGAGCTTCGAACTCAGCAATCCTCCTGCCTCTGCCTCCCGAGTGCTAGAACTAGGATTGCTACCGTGAGTCACCACACCCTGCACTGTGGTCTGTGGTTACCAGGATTGAACTCAGGACCTTGTGCTTGACAGACAGACACCGGAACCACTAAGCTAAATCCCCGGCCCTAAAAATAATTTTTAATTAAGGAAAATGTTTCTAAGTATCACTTCCTTGAAACAGATACCCTAACAGTGTCAGATGGCTGAAAAGTCTAAGAATTGTCTTCTGAGATTTAAGGTAAGCTTTTTTTGTGGCAGTACCATGGATTGAACTTGGGCTCTTGTACTTGCAAGGTGCACAGTGCCACTGAGCTACATCCCTGGCTAAAGCAAACTTATCTGTGAACCCTTGTACTAATAAAAAGAAAATTAAAACTTCTAAAATACAATGCCATAAGATAAACTTTCTCATTTAAAAAGATACAAATGGGATAGGAAAGGATGGGACCAAGCTAAAAATGCAGCAGGGAAAACATTAAGTCCCATATTTCCACATTCAGCATCAGTAGCAACGCAGCAAGGTGTGAACACCAGTGGGCTTGGTGACTCCGCCCACCGATGGGCTTGGTGACTCCGCCCACCAGTGGGCTTGGTGACTCCGCCCATCGATGGGCTTGGGGACTCCGCCCACCGGTGGGCTTGGTGACTCCGCCCATCGATGGGCTTGATGCCTCCACGGCTCTGCTGGTAGTGGTATCTCCTATGGCTTCTTTCTTGGCCCAGCTCTACTCCCTCCTCAAAGCCTTCCTCCGACATTCCACATACCTGACTTCTCCAACCTTCTGGGGTTTCCACTATACCTTTGGCTTCCCACTCAGTTTCACATCCTAACCTCTCAGAGGCAGTGCCAGACCTCCCAGGCCTTCTGAAATCTGGGTAGAAGCCTTCCCCACAATTCTGCACGCACTGACATCAGCACCACCACATGAACGGACACCAAGGTCTGCTACCAGCTGAAGCAGTGGCCAGGCCTTCTCCTGTCTTGGGTCCAGGGGCTGAGTGCTCAGATTGCTGAGCACTGTGGACTCAGTCCGAGTCAATAAGTTCTCAAGGCTGCTGCCATTCTGGAACATGATGCTTTGGAGCTCTCTTCTCAAAACAAAGTCTTTCACCTTCACAGTTGGGTTGCAAAGGCTAGAGTATTGCTGGTTCTTAGGATATCCTCAGGCCAACTTCCCTGGTGTCCTGTTCCTTTTCGGTAACCGATTTCTCCTCTGATCCACCATTACAGTCTACCATTTTTACTGGTAAATGGTAGAGTCTACTTTCTGGCCAAACTCACATTTTTGAAATCATTCTGCTAGATTATTTGCTCTTGATTCTCAACATAGATCTTCCTAAAAGTCCCCAACAATAGCCATTCAAAGACCTCGACATTAGACTGCCTTAAAATTTCTTCTGCACAATTAGTCCACCACAGTTAATCTCAGTCTCAGGCAAAGTCTCTGGACACAAGAAAAATGCAGACGAATTTTCTACCAAACCATAACACACATGGTCTGCAATGTAATAATGCAGTCTGCTCCTGCTGAAGCCTCCTGATCCTAGTCTTTAATGGTTAATCTCTATCCGCACTCTAGTGTTCTATGCACTGAGAATCTCCCAACAAGTTGCATTTACATCGTATCATGGGCGCTGGACAGCATCTCCAGGTTTTGAAATTCTTCCCACAAGCCACTTCCAAAGGGTTCTGAACCATATGAATGGTTAGAATCACAGCAACAACCCCACTCTTGTTACCAAAATCTGTTTTAGCTACTTTTGTCATTACTGGTACAGAGTAGTCAACACCACAAATTACAGGAGGCAGCGCTTTCTTCAGCTCCGTTTGTAGAAGTTTCAGTCTAAAATCAGCTGGCTCCAAGGCAGAGTGGCATGAAGAGGAGAAACAATTCATGGTGTGGAAGGCATAAGAGAGCAAGTAGCAAGCAGCACTAGCAAACCTGCCTTCCTTTTTTCCTCTTGTATTCTATCCAGGTTATAAGCCTCTTGACTGGTGCTACCCAAGGTGGGGCTGCCATTATCCATCCCTTGAACTATGCTAAACCTATTTAATTATCACACACCTTAGATTCATTCACCTTGAAAAATCCCCATCTATGAGCACATGAATTTTTGGGAAACATCTAGATACAAGCCATAACAGGTGGTAGTGTGTGTGTGTGTGTGTGTGTGTGTGTGTGTGCGTGCGTGTGTGTGTGTGTGTGTGCGTGCGTGTGTGTGTGTATCTTACTGGGGATTAAATCCTGGGCTTTCACAGTGAACTACATTCCAAGAACTTTTTTACTTTTTATTTTGAGACAGGTTCACTGAGTCACTAAGCTGCCCAGGCTGGGCTCGAACTTGGAATCCTCTAGCCTCAGCTTTTCAGAGTGCTGGAATTATAGGCATGTCCCACCATGCCTGGCCAGACTACCATTTATTATATGGACTATTTTATTCGTTGTATAACATTGGTCAAGTTATATTATCCATCTGAACATAAGTTTCCTAATTTGTCATGAATTAGATGTGTAGAGAGAGGAAAAAAAAGGACAGGCTAACGATTATATAATGGTGCCAAAGGCAGTAGCACAAATTTTTCTAGGAATGACACAAAATTTAGAAATCATAAACAAACTCAAAAGTATTTACTTCTTTAAAACAGAAGATTTCTGTTATGCAAACAAAACTTGATCATGAAAAATTCTAGATATTGAATAACAAGCTGGTGAGCAAGAGATTTAGCTCAGTGGCACCACATGTGCCTTGAAGGTGAAATGTCCTGAGTTTGATCCCCAGTACGAAAGAACAAAAACAAAAAAAACAACCAGGAGACACTATTTGCAAAATATGTGATCAGACTAATTTTTCTGGTGTAACCTCAGGACTAGAAGGTAGCCCAGTGGTAGAGTTCTTACCTAGCATGCTTGAAGTTCTGAGTTGCATATGCTGCATGCAAGAAGTGAAGAAGAGATGGAGGAGGAAAATACTGGAAGGGGGGTTGCCATTTACTCTACCAACTAATATGCATCTGATTGATCTTATTTCTCTTCCCTAGCAGTAAGGAAAGCTGCAGAAGTGAACTGTTTTAATATTATGAAATGGAACTTGTACCTTTTTTATCAAGATTCATAAAAAGTTTGGGTTTCAGGCACCAGACCTAATGAGAAATGACAATTGCAAAGATATCTGGAAAAATATCAAGAAAAGATGGCCTTGGCCTATATGTGGTCCCACAACTGGACATTGGTAAAGGACTAATTACAAAATGCAGAACCAAGCCAGCAAACTGAATGCAGCGAAGAAAAAATTGTATTCCATACCATGACCAAGAGTTACTTATCTTAGAAAGGCAAGATGCTTAATACCAGAAAAATCAATGACTGGAATGTACCAGACCATTAGAATAAAGATCATATGTGACATGATTGTATCATTCCACACAGAAAGGCATTCGACCAAATCAGACATCCTTTCAGGAAAAAAATCATTCAGTAAGAAGAAAATTTTCTCAGCCTCATGAAAGACTTCTCTAAAAACAACAGTTAATGTATTTAAGAGTCATCACTTTCCCCGTAAGTCTTGCTACTTCTTCTTTTTTGAAACAGGCAAGTTTTTCAAAACACTTGTAGGCCAGTGACCTACAGATTCAGCCTGATAACTATCAGAATCCCAATTGGCTGGGGGTGTTTTTTTTTTTTTTTTTTCTGAAATTGATAAATTAATCTTAAACTTCATATAGAAATTCAAGGAATCTAGAACAATCTAAACAATCTTGAAAAAGGAGAATAATCGAAGGATTCACACCTCTCAATTGTAAAACTTTCTACAAAATAATTAAAATCAAAATGATAAGGTATTTGCAAAGAGTAGACATAGATAAATATAAGTTGATAATCTAGAAATAAATCCTCTTATTTGTTGTATTTTATTCCAGAAAGAGTAGGTATCATTATGAACTCAAAAAATAAGAAAGACTGGCAGGCTCATGGGGAGGAAGGAACCCTTCTATATTGTTGGTGAGAAGGTAAACTAATACAACCAATGGAAATCAGGGTGGAAATTCCTAGCAAAACTAAAAATAGAGCCATTTAATCCAACTATCCCTCCTCCACTTATTTTCCCAAAAGAGTTAGAGACATCATTTTATAGGATATGTGCATATGGCAGCATAGCTAACAATACCCAAGTTTGGAAATAGTATAGCTGTCCATCAACAAATGAATAAAGAAAATGTGGAATATGGGGCCAGGGAGTTATCTCAGTGGTTCCGGCACCTGTCTTGCAAGAGCAAGGACCTGGGTTCGATCCCCGGTAACCACATACCATACTGGGCGTGGAGACTCGTGCCCAACAGCGACCAGTACCACATAGCACAGTGCCGGGTGTGGTGGCTCACGCCTGTAATCCCAGCACTCGGGAGGCAGAGGCAGGAGGATCGGCTGTGATGTGAGTTGGAGGCTGAGCTCAAGGCCAGCCTGAACCACAAAGTGAGAGCCTGTCTCAAAAAAACAAAAACAAAAACAAACAAAAAAAAGAAAATGTGGAATACATATCACATTATAGTACTAGTCAGCTTTAAAAAAGGTTACATTTTAGCTATTTGTAGGAAAATGGATACATTTTGAGACTACAATTTTACTTGAAATCAATCAGACACAGACGGTTAAATGTGGTTTCTCTTATTAAAGAAAACATAAACAATTTAAACATCAAAAATTAGACATTAGGAAAAAGGAAGGTAGACTTTGCTGAAGGGAAGGATGTATTAGAGATAGAAGAAGGGAGGTAGGAAGACAGAAGGGGGAATAAAAAGAACTAAGAATAGTACATATATGTATACCAACTTCCCACTATGGATGCATTCATTATGTACCACAATCATACATTCATGTACTAATAAAAAAGTAGGTAATTTTTTTTTTTCTTGTGATAGGGTCTCACTTTCGTAGTTCAGGCTGGCCCTGAGCTCAGCCTTGAACTCACAACAATCTTCCTGCCTCTGCCTCCCGAGTGCTGGGATTACAGGAGTGAGCCACCACGCCCGGCACTGTGGCATGTGGTTCTGATTGCCGATGGGTGTGAGTCTCCACACCCAGCCTTGTTGTATGAGGTTACCAGGATTGAACCCAGGTCCTTGTGCTTGCAAGACAGGCGCCATAACCACTGAGCTAAATCCCCAGCCTGGTAATTTTTTTTTTCGACACAGGCTCTTGCTTTCTAGTTCAGGCTGGCTCCGAACTCACTATGTAGCCCAGGCTAGCCTCAAACTCACAGTAATCCCCCTGCCTCTGCCTCCTGAGTTCTGGGAGTACAGGTATGAGCCATCACACTCTACATTGTGGCATGTGGTACCAGGGCTCAAACTAGGAACCTTGTGCTCATCAGGCAGATGCTAGAACCACTGAATTAAATCCCCAGGCCTAAAAAAAGTGGGCAAACTTTTAAAAAGAAAAAAATCTTCATATTCATGGTAGTCTGATTTTTGAGAAAGCAATGAGGAAAAGAATGATCTTTTCAGTGAATTACTATTCACATGCATGTGTAAAAAGTTTTTACATATACAAAGATGAATAGATCAAAGACCTTAGTTTATGATTGTATACTATTAAACTTATGGAAGAAAACATTGGCATCAATCTTTGTGATCCCAGAAATAATTTATTGATATAAACCAAAGAAAAAAGAGATTAAAGAAAAAATAGATAAACTGGGTATCACCAAAATTAAGAGCATTTGTGCTTCAAAGGATTCCAGAAAGAAAGTAGACAATTCTTGGGCCGGGGATTTAGCTCAGAGGTTCTGGCTCCTGCCTTACAAGCACAAGGAACTGGGTTGATCTCCAGTAATCACATACAGCAGAGCTGAGCTTGGTAACTCACACTCACCAGCAATCAGTACCACATACGCAGTGCTGGGTGTAGTGGCTCATGCCTATAATCCAAGCACATGGAAGGCAGAGACAGGAGAATTCAGGAGTACTGCTGAGTTCAGGAACAGCCTAAACTACAAAACAAGACCTTGTCTCAAAAAGCTAAAAAAAAAAAAAAAAAAAGGAAAGAAAGTAGATAATCCATAGAATAAGAAAAATATTTTCAAAGCATTAAGAATTATAAAAGCTCAATATAAAAAATATGAATAGCCCAATTAAAAATAGGCAAATGGTCTAAGTGAACATTTTTCCAAAGAAGATCTATAAAAGATCAATAAACACATGGAAAAGTTGTTCAGCAGCACTAATGATCATGGAAAGGCAAATTAAAACCACAACAGGATACCAATTCACATTCAATAGAATGGCTCTAATCAGAAATACCGACAATTACAAGTATTGCCGACTGTGTGGAGAAATTGAATGCTTCACGCACTGCTGGCAGGAATGTCAAATGGTCCCTCTGCTGGAAACGCAGCTTGGAAATTCTCAAATAGGTCAGACCTAGAATTACCATATGATCCCACAGTTCTATCCCTTGCTAAATATCCAAGAGAAAAGAAATCATATGTCCCTCCCAAAACCCTGTATGGGATCGTCCAGACCACTATTATCTATAATAGCCAAAATGTAGACACAACCTAAATGTCCACTGACCGAGGAACAGATCAATAAAATGTGGTGTATGCAGTAATAGATTACTTAACATTAAAAGGAATGAAATGCTATTTGCTGGTACAAGATGAATATTTGAAAATACTGTACTAAGTGAAAGAAGTCACTAATAGAAACCTATGTATTTTACATTTTTGTTTATATAAAATGCTCAGAATAGATAAATCCATCCAGAAAGTAAATTAGTGGTTGCCTAGAGTTGAGAGTCTGGAGAAGATTCGGACTGATCGCTATTGGGGAGTGAGGAAAAAAGTGTTTCAAAATTCATTGTACTGATGGTTGCTAAACTGAAAATACTAAAATCCATTGCTTTATACATATCCAATGGATGAATTGTGTGGTTATATGCAGATCATCTGAATATAGAAATTATCTTTAAAAATTAGAATGGAAAAAAAATCAATAGAAGTCAGAAATTAAATCCAGAAGTGACTAGTAAAAAAGTCAGTTGCTAGAACTTTAGAATCATGGAGAGGACTCTAGATTTATTCTGATGACATCAAATAAGAGTTTTTAAAGAATCTTAACCCATCTCTGAAGAGGGCAGGGACTCCATTAACATCACAACTGCATTACTACTGTTGGTGAATGTTTGAAGAAACTGACTCTCACATTCTCCACTGGCATCTAGGGAAACTGATACAGTTATGAGATTTCTTAAAGTATGCATCTCCTATGACTTAGCAACTCTCTCCAAAGGATGAATGTACAACACGTTCTGCACAGCATTTATAAAAAATTGAAAATTTCTGTGTTCATCTACAGTTATCCTGTTTAACGATTGTTTAACGACTTAATACCCTCTGCGAAGATTTGCGACCAGTCTTAGTGTGTATGGTCCTGTAGATCTGATTGATGGAATCTCATCATCTTTTTCTGCACAATACACTTTGTCTATACAGTACTATACATTTTTTGAGATTATATTGTATAGTTCAGTACTATAGTATAGTTTCAGGTATCATTACATGATAGTACTGCATGTAAGAGTTCTGCAAATCAACAAGTTGGAGTTTCTTTTGACTATTTCTTTGTTCTGAATATTGTTATGTACATACTACATTTAAGTCCTCATTTAGCGACCAATACACTTAACGACCCAGTCGTAGGAAGGGAACTCAGTTGTTAAAGGGGGAAAGCCTATATAAGCACAATTCATCAATCCTAGCTGATTTGGCCCTCTTGTTATAAGAAATATTTTATAAAATCTTCTTTACAGTCTTGAAATGACAGTCATAGATACTTACAATGAAATATACTTACATCATATTTAAAAGAAAATAAAATGTATCTAATGTATGACAAAAATGTACCTTTCAGCACGTAAATAATCTATTCACAAAATATACTCTAGGGGGCAGTAGCACCCAGTTAAGAACTTATCCAAAGAACACTGGTTAATAATGCTCTCTAGCTTCACTGACACATCTTCCATTAAGCAACAGGTTGTGAAAACAGCAGTTCCATAGCCAGTTGCACATAGGTAAATACATAGGAAAAGTTCCACAGGATGATCACTATGATGTTGATGAGATGACAAAAACTGTGTCTAATGATAAAGTTTAGGAAACTTTTGGCTTTTTTTTTTTTTCACACGCACTTCTGTACAGAGGTTCCTTGATTTATGATGGACTTACATCCTAATAAAATCACTAGAGTGCTTTTAACAGACTCGATCACAATGCTTTTAACACAATGCTTTTAACAGACTCGATCTGCCAAATATCAGAGCTTAGCCACATAGTGCACTGCAGAGTGTGTTTTTCACCCTCATGAGCTCAGGGATGGCTGGGAGCTGCTGTCGACGGCCACTGCCTAGCTCCTTGACCGACTATCACACCACATATCAGGGGGCCAGGAAAAGTTCAACATTTCATGGTGTGGGAGTATTTCCTCAATGGGTCTGCCCTTAGCATCACCACATCTCAAACCGGCATAAGTTAGGGACCACTCGTATTCATATCTTGTCTTTAAAAATGTTTCTGAGAAGCCCCAGGGGGAAATCACAACAGGGACCCTGTCAAAGTCAACAAAGGGACATTTTTATGTGTGAGTAAATAAATAATAGGATTGTGATCTGAACAAACACGTGCAGCTGAGGGTGGCCTGTGGTACAGCAAGAGAACAGGAGAAAATCTAGGGATTTTACCAGGACAGAACCATCTGTGTAAGCTCATATGACAGACCACTGGCGCTTTTGGTCCCTCAGGAACTGCCATGCCCTAAATGGCAAGTGGCAGCCGTTACTATGTAAGGCTGGTCTTAAGGCCGCAGTTGGCAGTTTCAAGGTTAATTGCTAAGTGAAACCGTCTTCAGTTTAGGCTGTTTGTTAGGCTGTTTCTGGGAGACAGCTCCTGAGCAGACATCTGTGACCTGAACACTTCCCTTCCTTCCCAGCGGTGCATGACTTAATTCGAGGTGTGTGTGGCAGGTTTTACTCTATGCGATAAAAGGAATTTGTATAGATTTCTAAGGTTCTAGAACAAGGTTCTCCTGTCTTCAATGGATGGCTGAGACGTTTTTTAAAAGATCATGTGTCGTTTTTTTCCCAGGAGGTGGTCACACAGGGCAGAGGGTGTGTTCTGGTGCTGGGGTAGCTCAGACCATCTCCTTCATTGCCCGGGGGTCAACATGGCTGCACATGGAGAGGGATAGGAAAGTACCAGTTCTGAGCTACAAGTTCCCAACTCTTAGCTGCTGCAGTCACTTCAGTCTCTTCAAAGAAATCAACAGGAAACGAAGGAAGTCATCCTTCTGGAGAGATAAACTAACATTGATTTTCAGCAGGGCAGCTGTTACTGAGTGGAGACAGGAAAGAATACATTTGACCTCTAGGCTATACATTTGTGTGTCCTGGTTTTCACTCACCCAGTTTAAGGAGAGCATGGACAAGCACAAGGGCCACAAGCTGAGAAAGGCAGGTGAAGAGGAGTGAGGCCTCCGTGAAGAGGGCCAGGGTTATTCCACCGGATATGCTGCAGTCCGAGACCTATAACCAGCTACCGTAAAGCCTGGGAGCCACAGAAATTTCTTCCTCACAGTTCTCGAAGCCAAGAATCCCAAGATTCAGACACCAGCAGGTTGTGTGTCTGAGGACTCATTTCTTTTTTTTTTTTTTTAGGTTTTTTTGAGACTGGGTTTCGCTCTGTGGTTCAGGCTGGCCCTGAGCTCAGCCTCAAACTCACATCACAGCAATCCTCCTGCCTCTGCCTCCCAAGTGCTGGGATGACAGGCATGAGCCACCACGCCCGGCACTGTGGTATGTGGTACTGGTTGCTGCTGGGCGTGAGTCTCCATGCCCAGTATGGTATGTGGTTACCGGGGAATCGAACCCCGGCCCTTGCGCTTGCAAGACAGGCGCCGGAACCACTGAGCTAACTCCCCGGCCCGAGAGCTCATTTCTTGATGCCTTCTCACCATGTCCTCGCATGGCAGTAGAGGTGGGACAGCGTCTTGTGGCCAATGGCTTGACTCTGTGACCAAATCACTTCCCAGTTGTCTCACTTCGTAATGCCCCGCCATATTGGCGATCACATTACAACATATGAATTGTAGGCTACACAAACAAGATCATAGCAGCCACCTGAACCGGAAGAGAACACAGGCACTCAGAATGGGTGGCATAGGATGAGCGAGACCAGCTTTAATTATGGCTCTAAGAGCAGCTTCAAAAGCTGTAGTTAGTCCTATAGTCTTCTGTAAGTTTGCCCAGTCTTGACAAGACCAAAAGAAGTGTTTTATATGTACAGCAACAGACATAACAGATATGGTGCCCTGCAGGTTTCCCAGAGTCTAGGGCTGAAGCAGTCACTCCACCAACTGCTGGCCATGGTAGAGGTTCACAATTCTCAGTTAAACTTGTCACCAGGACTTCCCTTGTGGTGAAGAGGGCTATCTCATCCTTCTGGGCACAGCCAAAAGGATTGGTCCTTTAGTGAGGTGACACACGTTTTCAGAGCTTCCTGTAGGAATGTCTGGGGCCTTTGTTGGACTTCACAACTCCTTCCTCTGCCTGATGCTGATTCTGTAAGTCATTCGGGGGATCCTGAGAGTGCTCCTCAAGGAAATTCTGTACCCTAAGTTGCGTCTCAAAGTGGGTTTCCTAGGCAACTTGATTTCTGGTAGGTTCTCTTCCCTATGTACTCTATGATTATTATGATCCTTACAAATGTAAATTTTAAAACTTAAAATTGCTTAAACAGCACAGGGGGTTTATTGATGCACGCAACACTGCTGGCATGAGAATCTGTTTGATTCGGCACACAGTGATGTGAAGGCCCAGCTTTGCTCCATTTCTCCGCTCTTCCTTTCCCAGAAGCAGCAGAACTCCAGAGCCAGCCTCCTCCCCCACCACAGAGTAGTGCAGCGATCTCAGGGCTTACGTTCTCTCTCAGCATCATCCAAACAGAAAGACAGTGAGCTCTCAGCTTTCACCTGTAGAACAAGGAAAAGTCTTGGATTCATAAGCTCTTCAAAATTTATTGACACAGATCATCCAAAGGGATGTCTGGGTTTCCTGAACCACCCACTGTGGCAGGAGACAGCTGTTTGTGAGGGACGATCGTGAGTTCATTGTACCTGACAGTTACGAGGGCACTGATGACTTTTCCTAGGAACAGTTTCAATAGTGTAGTGGTGACATAAAGCAAAGTGTGGCAGGCTTATGAGTGAATGGCCTGCTGGGCATGGTGCACATCCTTGTCATCCCAAAGATCACAAGTTTGAGGCCAGCTGGGGCTACATAGTGAGTTCCAGGCCAGCCTGAACTGCTTAATAAGACTGTGTCTCAAAAAACAAAAACACAGGCCAGGGATTTAGCTCAGTGGTTCTGGTGCCTGCTTTGCAAGCACAAGGGCCCAGGTTCCATTCCCAGTAACCACATACCACAGTGCCGGGCGTGGTGGCTCACACCTGTAATCCCAACACTCAGGAGGCAGAGGCAGGAGGATTGCTGAGTTCAAGGTTGAGTACAGGGCCAGCCTGAAGTACAAAGTGAGACCCTGTCTCAAAGAAAAAAAAAGAACAGGGAGGTAGGGATAAGTAAAGGGAAAGAAAAAAAATTTGATGGTTAAAAAAAAAGGAAACAAAGCTTATGTATGTAAGGAGTGGGGTTGTAGGGGGGAGGTGAATGGGAAAAATGAGAAGTCATGAACTAGTGGTACAAATTCTCAATCTTTTTTTTTTTTTTTTTTTTTTTTAGGTTTTTTGAGACAGGGTTTCGCTTTGTGGTTCAGGCTGGCCCTGAGCTCAGCCTCCAACTCACATCACAGCACTCCCCCTGCCTCTGCCTCCCGAGTGCTGGGATTACAGGCGTGAGCCACCACGCCCGGCACTGTGGTATGTGGTACTGGTTGCTGCTGGGCGTGAGTCTCCACACCCAGTATGGTATGTGGTTACCCGGGAATCAAACCCGGGCCCTTGCGCTTGCAAGACAGGCGCCGGAACCACTGAGCTAACTCCCCGGCCCCCAAATTCTCAATCTTGATTGTAATCATAATATATATATATATATATATATATATATATAATGTACCAATAAAATCAGTTTTAAAAAATAAAATTGTTTGAAGTAGAAAAATATCACAAAATAAAACAAAAAAATAAATGGATTGATGGGGCCATTTTAAAGCTACTATTACAAAAGCTACCATGAGTGAAGTCAAAAGATGATGTTCATAAAAACAGTAGCTATCCATATGGAGCCCTAGAAGTTGAGAGTGCTAATATAAAAGGGCTAATACAGAAAGGCAGGAAAAGGATGAAAATAAGCATCTCAGTACAAAAACATGCAAAGCCCAGGAATGGTTCATGTGGCCTGCTCATGGTGCGGCAGCAGCACAGCCGTCAGTGATTTATCCCGTGATTCTTCACCCACGTCACAATCTCCTGCAGGCTGGGATTTACAGTGTCCGTTAGATCAAGTGTTAATGGAGACTTCTGAGACAGGAGTGGCAACAAAGATGATGTCATTAAGAATGATGGTCCAACCCTAAAATGAAGAAAAACTGCAGGTACAAAAGTTCAGGGTTGTTTTTATTTCCCACTAGTGCATCAAGTATGTTTGGTATAACAAATGTCATACTGAATTACGAAGATTCATATTGGACACAACCACATTCGTTATCAAGTACACACATTATTCTTGCTTTTTGTCTGTACTCCATTTGATCATTAAGCAATAAGTCTCAAATTTATCCATTTACATAGGTATTTACTTCTTATCCAAGGTGACCATCTGGATATTTACAAATACTTAATTATTTTTATGTTATCATTTAGGTATTAATGTCAATAATATTTATATTTAATTATATATATTTTACAATTCAGTATATCTGTCATGTGTTGCTCCATGGAGGTACTACATGCCTCTGTCTGGCTGACAATCTTAATCAGGGCCCGGGGCTTATTTTGAGTGTAGAGCTTTTTTTTTTTCCCCCCATTTATTTGAGGCAGGGTCTTGCTTTGTAGTTCTGGCTGGTCCTGTATTCAGCCTCACACTCACAGCAATCCTCCTGCCTCTGTCTCCCGGGTGCTGGGATTACAGACATGAGCCACCATGCCCAGCACTGTGATAATGTGGTTTCTGGCATTGAACCTGAGCCCTTGTGATTGCAAGGCAGGCGCCGGAACCACTGAGCTAAATTCCTGGCTCCATTAGGGCTTATTATTACAAGCATCCTGAAAAATCTTGCTTGGGTTTATCTTCTGGTTAGGTCTTATTTTGGAGGAAAGATGGGAGCCAGCTCAAGTCTATAATGCTACTATCAGAACCTAGGCTTTTTTAAAGGTCTGACTTCTGTCTTCTTCTGAAGGTAAATCAGCCACTTTAAGGGTTTTTCTTCAGGAAAGGCTTGCAAAAGTCCTTGATCGATTCTGAATACTGTGAATCAATTCATGAGTCCATCCTTGAACTACAGAACATGATGACTAGTGGGACGCGTACTCTCATCAGCAGTTTTGAGTCAGTCCAACACCAAAGAGTAGAGGACCCGCTACCAGTGGGGGATAAGAGGAGGGGACAATTCACCAACAGGAAGGGAGCGCTGCTGCCAGAGAAAGGAGAAAGGAATGTTGAGTGGCAAAAAACCAATTCAAATTTTTTCAAGGTAGTATCTCTTAAAAAAGAAGCATATCTTTTGAAAAGAGAGTTTTTTGTTTTGTTTTTGAGACAAGGTCTCGCTGTGGAATTCTGGTCGGCCTTGAGCTCATTATGTAATCCAGGTTGGCCTTAAAACTCAGGGTGATGCTTCTGCCTCAGCCTCTTGAATCCTGGGATTGTAGGAGTGTGGCCCCATGCCCAGCCTTACATATTTTTGTCTCATCAATCTCACTTTCAGAATGAATTCTACAGGAAAAATTACACAATTTAAAAAGATAAATGCATAAAAATTGCAGAATTGTTTATGATTGCAGAAAA
>PVIR01019370.1:0-32074 GCA_004026965.1 Petromus typicus
GAACCTTTGTAGAGCCCTAAGAGAAACATTTTTAAATTAGGTTTAAAAGTTTCACCTCCTTTTTACCTTATTAACTTTTTAAAAATTTTTTGTTGCTTTGTTTTGAGACAGGGCTTTGCTTTGTAGTTCAGGTTAGCCCTGAACTCACTATGTAGCCCAGGCCAGCCTCAAACCCACAGCAACCCTCCTGCCTCTGCCTCCCTAGTGCTGAGATTACAGGCACAAGCGACCACACCCAGCATTGTGGTATGTGGTTACAGGGATCAAACTTGGGACCTTGTGCTTGCAAAGCAGACGCTGGAACCACAGAGCTAAATCCCCAGCCCTTCATCTCCTTTTTAACAAGCCTCCTATGTTCCCCTTATCTTCCCAAAGTTTCTTCAAAAGCAAGTTTAAACCATAGAGGCTGGTGCACAAAGCCCTTTGCTCTCTGACTCTTGCTTTTCTCTTCAGCATTATCTCTGCACTTGAGTTCTGCTGCTCCGTGCCTTGGGCTTTCATGTTGAGAAGAGCACCTAATCTTTGCTGTTTCCCTTTACAGTGCCATGGATGGCACTGAAATGCAATACTGTATGAAAACCTTAAATCCTAATCAAATGTCAAAGCACTCAGGGTTTTCATATGTTGGTGGGTGAACCTCGTGTTTGTGGTGCTGCCGCTGAGGCTGCAGTTGTCTGAGGCTGGTATTTCCCACGAATCTTTTCCTCCTTTTCTATAAATCTTTTCCTTAGAAAGGAAAGGCGCCTGGCTTGCAGCAAAGTGATTAGCATGAAATCAACAAGCTCTTTAGGGATTTGCCCATCTCTGTAGTACAGAGAACAAATTCCTACTGTTTGTCAGATTTCTGTGAACTTATATAAACAAGTTTCCCAGACATTAACGTATAAAACTTAGATGTAATGATAGAAAAACATCATAGTACAAAAAAGCATTGAATTCTCTTGGAAACACTGTGCTTATTAAAGGCATAAACACTAGGTACAGCAACTTCAGTAATCCTTTTCCTAAGGGCGATAATAGCTTTTACATTACAAAATCAGATGCTTGCTCTTTGAAGGCTGAAATAAAGTGCCAGGTTGGAGAGGAAACAAAGTGTCACCCAGTCAAACACTTGTATCTGAATGGACAGTGAGTACTTTTCCTTTTTCAGCAGCTGCCATTCAGATACACTGGCAACACAACAGCGTAGGCTCTTAACTTTCCCGGGGCGTACTGGTTTACCACTGGCGGAGATTGCCACTTAATCACAGAAACCCGTCAGCCTACTCAACCATTGGCTACTTCAGGTAAGACAGGACGTTGCACCCTATTTAGCTTTTGCCTCAGATACCATCACTCCACGATGTTCTCACAACATAGCAGTATTGATGATCAATAAAATTATGTCTGACCACTGTGTACTTTCTTAAAAAAGGAAAAAAGAAAAAGACTGTGTTTTGAGATCTCATATAAGGGATCTGTCACACAAGCAACACTGAAAAGTTGTTATTTTTGAAAGCAAATTACTGCTTCCATATTGCATCTGTAAACTCTGAAGCCAGCAGTGAAGTATTTTGCACAAGGTCTTATAATTAATACATGGCAGACCCCGGATATAAACTGGCATCCAAAAGACAAGTTCTTTCACTTCCATGCTAGCTGTTTCCCAGAAAAGAATGTGTTGCAGTTCTTCTCTAGGAAACAAGACACCCACACAAGGAAACTGGTTCCCTTCAAGCCCTGTGACCTCCTTCTATCTTCAGTGGTGAAATGGCTTGTGTAGAGGAAGAGGTCCACAATTTCCACTTCCATTCCATTATTCATGGCTATATTACAATGATACATTCTAGGTTTAGATTTTTAGAAAAAAAAATTAATGCAACAACTATCACCAGGGTAAGGAAAGAAAGTTGCAGGAAGATATCAAACCACCCTTGACTTCCCATTGCACAATATCTGCAACCTCAGATAAGTCTTTTCATTCAGCATTGCCTGTGATGAGAAGTGAAGTACTTCATATTATCTCTACTACCACAAGTTCAGACTGCATTTCACAGTCAGAGCCACCCCTAGAGAATTTCTTGGTACCAAAGGTCAATATATCATTGGCCCTTTATTGATGCTCAGACATCTTAAAGGCCCTCTCTAAACACTCATTCCTCCAACAAGATGTCCAGTGTACGTGCTACACATAGTAGAAAACACAGAAGATAGAGTAGAGCTCCAAAATCAACCACATTTTACATCTCTACAGCTTTCCCCATAACATAAATAAGCATCGTCTGCTGTCTAGAGCACTGTACCAGTCTTCTGATATCTACAGTCTTCTGAAACTGCTCTTAATAACTTGCAATGATTACTCACTACAATGGAAACAAAAACTAACATCCTCACTTAGCTCTACAATACATGTGGGATCCAACCTTTGCTTTCCTGTCCTCTGGTCCCACAGTGCTGTGCTTTTAACAACAGATATTCCCTTCACCTGGAGTACTCTTGTCCCAAATTATTACATCTGAGTTTTGTCCTTCACTCTGCCAACCTGAAGGATAAGTTTGCCCTGAAACATTGCTCTCTCAGATTTCTCCTCATGACTCCAAATTAAATAAGCTCTTTTGAAATCAATTTTATTGGTTCATTTTATACATACATTATGAACACACTCAACATTGAGAATTTGCACCTCTATGTGACATATCTTGATTCAATAAACTCTTAACTGTATTTTCCTCTTAAACATTCTTTTGAGAATATATTACATATGAACTAATGTTAAAACAATTATTCAACATTTGTTCCATCATTATAATGTCATCTCTTTGAAGACAGTGAATTTATTGAATTTGTTTTCCACTAATGCCAGAGCCAAGCAAAACCTGGCTTACCAAAGTATTCAGTAAATACCTGCTCAATGAATCAAAGTAGTAGAGACCTTGGCATATACACACGAAAAGTTAAGTAAAAACAGAAAGCACCAAAATAATTTATGCCAGAAAGTATTTTTATCATGAAATCAAAGGATAAAAAAATGGTAATTTTGGATACTAAAGAAGATGCCTGTGTGATTCATCTTATTACTGGAGAGAAAGATGAAAGTAGGGCAACATTTTAAATGTGTTTATCAAAAACATAAATGTAAATATTACTTATTCCAATAAATATTTATCCTGAATTCTATTTGCAGGCCTTCATACTAGAGATAAGCTTCTATACTTATGAGTACACATCCCCTAAATGACCTTTGCAAGAAAACAGTTGAGAAACAATGAGAAGATCTGACAACATAGTTCAGTGATAAAGTTTACTGAATGTGTGAGTTTCTGGGTTTGATCACCAGCATTCAAAGAGAAGAAGAGGAAAAGGAGGGAAAGAGAGGAGGAAAACAGGAAGAGAAAAAAGACATGAGGTGATTTTCCATACCATGAAATGTAATGCAGAAGTTAAAATGAATTATCTCACACATAATTACAAGATATAATATTTCCACAAGAATAAATAACAAACAAAAATGCAGGCTGCTCAAGTATTCATTTAAGATTATTTTGTTTATCAAAACAAAAACTATTCACTTGTGTATTTGCTCAAATGTATCTAGCCAACAGAAGGAAGTAATTCACAGAGGTGGTACTAGTGGTTACTTCTGCAAGGGATAAGATAAGAGAAGGGGAGAGGAGGTCAAACAGAACTTGGATGTGCCATTTTAAATATTATTATATTGACTGACTCTGAGGTTTAGCATCTTAACTAAGCAGTAAGTTTTATTCAGATAATGACAGATAGTAACAAACAAAATAGAAATTTTAGAAGGTTTAAATCACATAACACACTGAATATTAGCAAGTCAAATAAGCTGAAGTTTTTTTCTATGCCATACCTCTGCCCATGAAAACTATGAATATTTAGTATTGTGCAAGGAAGTGGACTGCAGAATACATCAAATGCTCAATGAGATGGTTAGATGTGAGCTAGACATTGAAGATGGCTTTGTGTTTAATATTTGCTGATAAAGTCACCTGGACAAGGGCATGTGCCTTAGCAGATTCCCGGGGACATGAATATGCATGTAAGGTTCATTTTTTAACAGAAGTGGTGCATATGTGCCAAGGCAAAGAAAATGTTATATTTATAAAGTTAATTTTTCATATTATACTGAAAGAAATTATTAAATCAATAAGTAAAATCAAGAATAAAGATTGTATAATGTTTAAAAAAATCATGACCTTTCTCCCATGCTTTAGTTATTGATTTCAGCAAGGTCTTGGCATGATTCAGCCAAGATTTCCTAAAACATACAGAACTTAGACATGATTGATTTCATGACAAATTTCTGAACATAGCAATAAGAAGAAGCTAAGTCACATAAAAATGGGCAACATCTTCTGGAAACATCTTAAATTCAAAGATCTGAGCAACTAAAACAAATTTTTTTGAGACAGGGTCTCACTTTGTAGTTCAAACTGGCCCTGATCTCACTCTGTAGCCCAGACTGACCTTGAACTCACAGCAATCCTCCTGCCTCTGCCTTCCAAATGCTGGAATGGTGAGCCACCATGCCTGGCACTGTGGTATGTGGTACCAGGAATCGAACTGGGGACCTTGTGCTTGGCAGGCAGAAACCAGAACACTGAGCTAAATCACTAGCCCTGTAAATCTTAAAAGCATAGCTTTATTGAGATATAATTCACATACTTAATATATAAATTCATTTTTTTTTGAAGAATAATCCCCTCTTGTCCACAGGTAATATGTTCTGTGACCTCCAGTGAATGTCTCAAATTGAGGATGGCATCAAACTTTGTATACTCTGTTTTCCTATACTCACATAACTATACTAAAATTTAACTTATGAATTAAGCATAGTGAAAGTTGAATAATAACAACTTTCTGTATATCTTAGGAATCTCAGTATATAATGTTTTTCTGTTCATATGAAGTCCAAGACTTTCACCTTTTTATTTAAAAAAGCATGACACAACTTTACTTCGGTATACATGAGTTGTCAGCATTACACTTACACTTTAGGGTCATTATTAAATAAAATAAGGGCAGCTTGAGCACAAGCAATGTGATATTGCCACTGTTGACCTAATAACCATGTAGGCTACTAAGAGATGAACAGGCAGGTAGCACATCCAATGTGGATACGTGTGACCAAGGGATGATTCAGCGCTCAGGCAGGAGTAATCAGGGCTGCACAAGACTTTATCATGCTGCTCCAAACAGTGTATCTTTAAAGTTTATGAATCATTTTACTTTTGGAATGTCCCATTTCATACTTTTGGGTTGAGGTTCACTGAAGGTAACTGAAACCACAGAAAGTAAAACTATATTCATAGAATTGTGTAGTCAATGCTATAATTAATTTCAGAACATTTCCAACACCCCTAAGTGAAACCTCATATCCATCAACATTCACTTCCATTCTCTCCTCAATCCCAACCATAAACTTTAACAACAAAGCAATGTGATACAGGAGTTAGGGAAAGTAATGTGAGGAAATAAAAGACAAAGTGATGGGCAAAATAGCATGTCAGATAGGGACAGGAATATATAAGCAAAGCCATATGAAGATGAAGAAAAATAGTTATGTTCACTCCAAATCCATATTTCAGGCATCTTCATTTCTGGGATTGGTAGTTTTACTCTTGAACAACACAAGAATAGTATTCAAAAGCATAATCTCATGAGCTATTTAAACATAATTTGCAAGAAAATGATAAAAAGGAAACTAAATTGCCAAACTATTAACCACAGTTCTATTCATTAAAACCATAGAATATATCATTACTTAAGGAAGTATCAAAATGTCAAAGTATAAGTTGGGATGTTTTTCTATATCCTATAAATAGTCCTGAATCCTGATTTTTTGAAAGTTAGGAAGGATTGTACAACAGTTTCCATCATATTGTAGGAATAATATTTGTACAACCCAAACATTTTAACCTGGGAAAACTTCTTATTTGTACGCTATTTTCTCCTTCATCAAATTCAATTGTTCAGGAAGATCACCCGAGGACAAAGGGTCACAAAATACTGTTCCGGCATCTTGGCCTTCCAACCTCACATGTTTAAGAAACATGCTGAAGTTAATGTTCGCCCTCCCAAGTTGAAAGTTCTGACTCAAATGTTGCCAGCTGCAGTCAAACTCTCCCTCATCTAAACTTTTGCACCTATCAGACAACAGCACTTTAACTTTGGAGATAAGACAAGGAAAACACCTAGAAGTAACTTTTCCATGAGCCTAATTTTCCCTGGGGAAAAAGGCAGGCAATTGTACTTTCTCATACTCTGAGGTAACTGACACTGGATTAAAAGAAAGAGAAGTTTCTCTGTCGCTGGAAAAATCTGCACAATATGGTAGAAATGCATGTACGATACCAATTGTTAAGGAGAGTTCCTTCAAAGACTGTGTTGCTAGGTGTTTGATAAATAAAAACAAACAAGATTGACTGCAGAAGAACTGAGTCTGAACATGACTTCTTGGGCAGAGAAATCAATAAAATGCCAGTGAGTGAGGTAAGAAGAATGAGATTAAACATGCAAAGCAGTTACACAAAGACAAGTACAACGAGAAGTCAGTGGTGTAGAAAATGGGAGACCAGGAAGATGAGAGGAAGTTTGTTTTAAAGGTGGGGCTAAAGGAAAGGGTTGAACTTGTGACATTAACCACCCACTTATTTGTTCTTCTGCTGTTTTCTCTATGGAGAGAACTTTGGTACACAAATCAGTCATTTGTAGAACCACTTCATTTCAAACACAGAACCAGATTTCTCAGAGCTTTCCACACAGGGGACAAGTCTGTAACAAGCAAAGATCACTTGGGTGACTACATTCATACTGGAAGATTCACACAAGTATGCAAATAGATTGCTCTGACAGCTTTCCTTTGGATGTTAGGGGAAAAAATTCTTAGCCTAGTGTTCAAGACTTCCTCAATCACACCACAACCATCACTCCAAAGGTAACTCCCACTACTTCCTGATGAAAACTAATTGCTTCATCCATTCAAACTAAGAGTTTACTCTCACCTCCCTCAACTTGAGATGCATATTGCACTTGCTTATTGAAAGTGCTATCCCAAATATGATTTATTCTCCAGAAATTTCTCAAGTCTTACCTCCTTCTCAAGACTTCCTAAAGGAAAACCTAGCCTAAAGGAATCTTTTTATCCTAGTGTATAACCTCTGCAGCTAAATGATAGCCAGCAGTGTGCAATTCATTTTATAGTTAGGTGTCCTGTCTAGCTAATCTGACTCTAAATTTCTTAAGGACAGGGACTGAGAAACAGTCATTCCTGTTATTATTTCCCTTGAGGATTAATATATAATCAGTGTTCAATAAATGTTGTGGATAGCTTTATGTAGACAGAAAGAGAAGACACTGCATTAAGGAAGGACCAGCTGCTAAACAAATGCAAAGAAATGGATGACACTGTCCCTGTTTGAAAGTAGGCCCTCCTTTGCACAGGTGATGAGGGAGTTAGACAGATACAGCACTGCCATCTTCAACAAGTGGCTTTCATGGTCACTTTGAGGAACTCCATCACAGTCAATCAGGAGAGAGGGAAAAGCAGAGTTATGCATTAGGGATCTTCCTTTGGCACATGAGTGACAGGTTGAACACAATACTCTTGAGCTCATGTCTTTTCCTAAAACCTAGCTGCAAAGGATTCTGAGAACTGCAGATTTGAGTTGAATATCCACAGTACCACTGCGTCCTCACCAGAGACACTATGAAGGACTTCTCCATCTATACAGCTAGTGAACTTTTTCTGCTAATGAGAAAGCATACCTTTATGTTAGAATCAGCCTTTCAATTTAATTTCAACACAACCTGGAAGCCACTTGTAATCCAAAGACAGATTTTACCTCATCATGCCCACATTTCACCCTGGAGTGGCCAAGAATCACATCTTCAAGGTTTTGCCCCAAGGAGGATTAGCTGTTTCTCTTTCCTTCTGTTATGGCTTGGTTCGAATGTCCCTCTAAAGGCTCATGCTGTCATAGCTGAGGCTTCTTGGAGGTGACTGAACCTAAAGTGTGTGATGCTGAGATCTAGAGTATGTAATTACTAAATTAGACCACTGATTAGTTTGGCATAGTTCTGGGAATAGATGATGGTAAAGCCTTCCGTGGCGATGAGTGTTACTTGCCTTATGGATGCACAGCCTGGATATTAGGGACAGAAAGAAGGCTGATGTTGTCACTGGCCACTTGCTACTTTCTGTCTCACTGCCTTTTGCCTTGTCCTTGTCATGAACTGTTTCTCCTCTGTGATACTTCTCTGCCATGCACCCTGCCTGGAGCCAGCCGACTCTGTAACCTTTTCTCCTTTAACCTTGAGTGTCAGGCATTTTGTATGAGCAGTGAGAAATGTAGCTAAGACACCCCCTTTCTCTTCTTACCTCTCCATTGAGACCAAGTGATAGATAACTCCTCCCTGTGGCCTCGAATCCCATCTGCTATCTTATCAATGGTCTGAGACTACTCCTACCATTGAATTACAAAGAGATGGACAGTCCTGTGCCTTGTATTTTCCTGTACTGTGTCACCAGAGCCACATTCACTAAGTTCTGTAATAGATGTGCCCAGAGCAGCAGCCCCAGCTCAGCAACCCATATTTACAATGGTCCATCTATAACTCAATTTTAATTCAATTCTAGAACACTTATCAAAGCACTATATAGACAGTGAGACTTTTAAGAGCCACAATTCTTGTCCTAAAGTTGTTTAGAAGCCCACATAGAAGACAGATATGAACAACTAACTCTATTGTGAAATACAATTGGGCAAGTCTAACTCAAGGCACAAGCAATGCACTATGAGATTATAGCCAAAAGAAGAATCAATTCTAAGTAGATGACCAGAGAAGATTTCAAAACATATTTAAATAAAAAATGTGCCCTAGAAAAGGCAGCATTTGAACAAGATCTCAAAGGATGAGTAGAATTTAAATAAGTGAAGCAGGAAGAAAATAAAAGCATGGAAGTAGAGAAATGAATTATACAGCAACAGATGTGTGGTAGGATGAGATGCAGGATGTAGACAAAGAGACTTGTGGTGAAGGTGATATGACAGGAAGGACCTGAACACACACGCAAAGATCTCAGCCACCAGAACAGTAGTTACTGGGAATGCCTAACCAATGTAGGGGCCTGATCCAGGACTTGTAGACGCACAATGGCCATAGTGACTGTGGAAAGATAGGACAAGATAGAAAGGCAGGAAGAACAGTAGACATCACGAATGAGGGACTTTACTTGCATGCTCTTATGAAAGAGGAAAGTCCTACTGTCCCATATGGGTAATGACAGAAGTCATACACTAAGCACAAAGACAGAATTGACCCTTTCCCATTCTAACTTCAGAGTATGAGTGCTTATCAAGGAAACAAAAATACCATAGTTCTGTGACAGGGCAGTAGTTCATTCTAGGCATACAGAAATGCTCAGCAAAAGATGCAAAGAGCTTTCTCTAAGACTATGTCTTGAAAGAGTCTAAAATTGGAGAAAGGGAAAGGATAATAAATTCTGTCTCAGCCCACTGAATTTGAGTGGCTGAAAAAGAAAAATCCAGGAGTTGCAAACCATCCACGGAAGAGCTTGTGACCAGAGATTGGACAGCATAGCAAGTTACAGCGTTCCCATTTGTTGATTCCACGCCTTTCAGCTTAGCACAAGAAAACTGAGTAGTATACAAATAAAGAAAAAGGCAGGAAAGCAAATAGCTGCATGAATGAGCTCTAATCAACTGATTTGGAAGAAAAATTCAACTTGAATGACTGGCCTGAATTATACTGACAGCAATAAATTCTTTTAGCCAAACAGAATTTAGTTCAACTTTAAAGGTATGCCTTGTATTATCACTTTGGGTAGCCGCATACCTCTGTATCTTGAGAAAGTATCAAAAATTATGTTCTTCCTTTCATAAAGTGGAATGTAAAATACCCACTAAATCCTCCTGGATGGCGCCTGGGTAAATGTACTCCTTGTTATTTCATGTAAGCTGCTAAATATCTAGTAGAGCAAAATTATGGGCTCTTTGCATGTGGAGTTTCCACTGGTTGTTTCCTGAGCACCAAAGCAATAAAGGCGATTTAGTCTTTGAGTTTTGTAAGGCAAATTCACCTCCTGCCAGTGAGTGCCCAGCCCACAGTGGAGAGTCAGTCCCTAAAGAGAATTTGTTTCAGTATGTGCAAAACAAGAGGGACTTATAGAAAGAGAAAGCATGAACAAAATAACAGACCAGAGCCATCTGATGATGTTAGAGTTTTTTTAGGAAGCATGGCAACTAAAACTACATGAGGCTGTCGTTGCAGCATGACCTTCACTCTGACCCAGGGACTGCTTTCTCCTGAGATGACCCCCCCGTTCCCCAAGTCAGAATGACTCCTTTCTCTTTGAACTCTCTCCACTAATATACAGCATGCATTTCAAGTTTTTCAAGTGAGCCACCTGTGTCCTCTGCTAAACAATGAATGGAACTGGAGGGTGGGGTAGAACACAAATGCTTTTTAAAATAACACACACAAAAACTACTGCTCCTTCATTCTGCTATACTCACTTTCTTGTCACGTGTTATGGAGAAATACAAGTAAGATGTGAAGGTCAATAGTTTTATGAAAGCCCAGAGCTGTCAGGTTTTAGGGGAGGAGGATGTTTGCCAAATCAGAATGCATCAACTTTTATGAAACTAGAACATGAATTAGGCTCATATCACTCAAAAAGAGCTGAATGTATCTGAAACCAAAGTACACTGTCAGCCACCTCCACTTGCTCCAGGCGCCGATGCCTTGATTAGCTATGCAAGAAGCTACCTGCTATTTTAGAATTATATGAAGTCACCTCAGGGTATCTACAGTCTTCTCACGCACAAGATACTGACTTTTTTTTTCCTCCTTCATCTTGGCTTAGAGCACAGTCCTTGCTACATCCAGGTAACTACTATATCACAGATTGTTATTGCGTAAGCTGTTATTAAGGCAGCTGCCTGTGCACAGAACAATCAGTCTGCAAACAATAATGGTTTGTTGTTAAACCCTCCAAAGACTCAAAAGATATTAAACATTTTTTCCTTTCTCTTCTCTCTCTCTCTCTCTCTTTAGTTGGTAGGAAGTAGCCCCTCACAGATGAGACAGCTGAAAGCTTAATTTTGTTAAAAGCAACTTTAAAAAATAATAGAGAGTTTTCCCTCTGCCTTATTTTTTTTAGATAAATTGCTTTCTCTCCTAAAATAGTAACAAGTTTATAGGAACAAAGGCATAACTCAGAAGATAGGTATCTACAAAACAAAGCTGCTGGTGGACATAGTCTTCCAGGCGCTGTGCAGTCCAACATGTTGCTACCTGAGGCACATAGATTCTGTTTTGATACCAGACTGTTTAAAAACATTTTTTAGATGAAAATGTGATCATGAATACGCAAGACTGACAGCTCAGCCATCAAAAGCCAAGGTTAACGAGGGCTTTTGTATACTTTCCCAACCAAATACGTTAACATAGCTAACCTTCGACCTGTACCATCCTTAATCTTGCAGCCCCAAGCTTCTTCTGAGAAGGGTGTGACAATTCTGGCAGATCAAGCTGTGCCACAGAGTGCTGAACATTCACCACGGCTTAGACCGAAACCACCTTAATCACTCACCTTTCATCTTTCCAGTCTCCAGAGTGTAACTATTCAGACCTTCCTAGACTTCTCAGGCTTAACCTCCCATACACACACACACACACACACACACACACACACACACATGCACACACATGCACACGTACATGCACACGCACACACACACATGCACACACGCTGATTATTCTCAGAATAAAAAGAAAGTCCTAGAATTCTGCTCCTGCCCATTTGGCTCAGGGACATTTTTCCATGTCTGGTACCACCATTAAAAGAACTGCTCAGAATCTGAGTCTCCATTTCACGTCCACACATATTAAAATCCCTTTTAGCTAGCCCCAAGCTTCCTTGCTACTGGTGTTAGCATATATGATTCCTAAATCCGATGTGTCCTGAGGCCTTAATAAAATTTCTCGTCACACGTTCATTTATTATACATGCACTTCATATTTCCAGATGGAATTTTTCTCATGCACACCTCCTTGACCAGAAGAAACTGAAGACACGTTAGAAACTGAAGTCCATGGCCTCCGAACAGATGGACAGTGCACACCCTCCGCTGCCTGCTGTTCACCCCACCCCAGGTCACGCTGGCTTACTTAGGCCAACCTCTGGGGCCTGTCATGCATAAGCTCAACAGTATTATGCAGCAGGATTAACTTGTATCTTTGGGGCCTATAAAGAAAGTGACTAAAATCCAAAAAGCTTCGCTCCTGTCATGTGAAGACTACTTGGCTGGTTAAGACATTCAGGTCACAGTAGTGATTAAAAAAAAATAATAATAAAAGCCATAAAATAGTTACTGCTTCATATATTTCAAAACTTATCCAGATGCCCTGAAGTGCAAATCTGAATTCAAACTTCCACTTGATTAGAGAAAGTTTGGGAGAGGAAGATTTGTTGCTGGAGATTGTCTTCCACTATGAGGCTGCTGCATCCTATGCCAGGCCTGGGAGAGGAGGCTGCATGGCCAGAAAGATTTCCCAGTTCCAGAGCTTCCACCTGCCCTTCCCACCTGAACTACAATTACTTCTCCACAGTGCATAGGAAGATGCACAGACACCTTTCTAGTGTCAGTGTCGAGACAGAGAAGGTTCCAGCAATAGGTCCCTCAGCACTCCCTCTATGGATATGATGTCATCTCTAGGGAACAATAGGTAAATGTGCTTGAAAGGCTCTCCTTTGTCCCTGGAACCAAAAAGAACAATTTGCCATTGGCTAATTGCTTATTTATTCATTCAACAAATATTTATTCACTGTGTATTGAGACCTTGAGAACATGCACCATCACACTTGGAAACATACTCTAACAGGAAACTCTTGCTTAAGTCAGTGCCGGCTTCCTTCTTTCCTCTCTCTGGGTAAATACTAATCTCAAGCAGCTGACCGACAAGTGCTCATTGAAGGACTGACGACTTTTAACTGTACTCTAGTCCTAACGCAGCGGGTTACAGAAGGCGCTGAAACACTGACTCCTTTCGCAGGTTACTTCTTTTCCAAATGGACCCTACTAACCCAAATTCAGGTAATGCGCCCTTTCGGGTGTGAGGAGGAAAGCTCATTGTACCATTCGAATAGTTGCCCTACAATATTTCCAAACACCCACAGAATACCATTCCATTTTAAAAAGAAATACAAGAAAATTTTTTTCTCCCCACTCCTCAGGTATTAATGGACACATGCAAATTAGTTTTTCTTCGCAATGTACAGAATCACATGATGGATTTGATCAGCAGCATTTTATTGCAAAATCAACAAGTAATAATTACCTAAGTGACTCATGATGAGGCGGAAAGTCATCCTGTCCAAAAAGGAAGAAACGTGCATTAAAGTTCAGGTGCAGAAAGTATAGCTCTGAAATCTTAAGTTTAAAAAAAAATTATTCAGTTTTATGATATATATCATTTCTTACAATCTAATACCAAGTTGTAAATATACAACTCAGACCTGTCCAGGAGAACAGCTTGTTTAAAGGATAGGAATCATTTGACTCTCTGTTACCACCGACCAACGTGGGTAGAGTCACAGGTGTTTATTATTTTTTAGGCAATATTTTCAGATAAACATGCCTGGGAAATTCTCTAAGTGGGTACTGCCTTAGCTCTCACTGAGTCACTAAGAAACAAGCCTCAACGCAGTCTGCGTGGAGCCTCCTCTTCCCTTATGGAGGCCTCTCCATATAAGATGTCACTTCCCCGGTTCACACCAGGGTGGGGAGACCAGAGGCTGGAAGGAGAAAAAACAGCCACTGAGTAAACACTTGCTAGTAGAAGTCCTTTCTGAAATGTATCGAGTATCTTTAATCCTGTACTCTGGCCTCCAGATGATTTATGGCTCTTATTTTCTTTTCTCTTTCCTTGTAAGGCCTGCCAAAGCAGACTCCAACTCTGCCTTGACGCATACAGAGCTTCATCTTCCCTGATGAACCTCATTTGTGCCAAGTGAAAGCTTTAATGACAAAACTGCAAATATGCATGAAGGAAGAGACAGGTGATAATCTAAAAGGATAAGAGAAGCCCCACTGAATGATGCTTCAACTGTTAAAAGTTTTTAAACTTAAGACCAAGGCTCAGATGCTCCCTCCACACCTCCTTGCTTATCCCTAGCCTGCCTCTCCTTTGACCCAGTTACAACACAAAAATGGTGCATATACTGAGTCTGGTTGGATTTGTTTTCGATATGGCTTTAGAAATTGTGTCCTTGATAGTCTGCTTACTTTAAATGACAAGGAATCGTGGCATCTGCACATTCTAACCCTTCCCTCCATTTGCTCATGCGTAAACTAGCTAACCTTGTGCCAAGTAGTATCATAGAAAGAACGTCTTGCCATCACTTGGCCACCACTGCTGTGCTGTCCTCCATTCCCACTCGCCCCCACCCCACCCTTGCAGAGCTTCACACTGCCTGGGTTTTTTCTTTTTAAGGATAGGTGTATTTAAATTACAAGAGACCTTCCTTTTGTCATTCTTCTTATGCCTGCAAGACATTTCTGAGTTTCTCCTTCTGTCCCAGATCTGTACCCTGGGGAGCAGACAGAAGTACATATGGAACACAGTGGCTTACTGGACACCTTTGAAGGAAGATCCAAAACATATCTTCCCTTATTACTTAGTTAGTAATGTTGCAACATTCCTCTCATAGTGGCCACTGATGCTGAGTTGCATTATGCCCTTTACTTTCAGTTTATTCCCTTTACTTTCAATTCGTATCTATTCTACTTTTTATCCAATTATCAGAAAGTATAATGATGCCATGCATGGCGGCTTGTGTCTGTCATCCCAGCACATGGGAGACAGAGGCAGGAGTATTGCTGTGAGTTCGAGTCTTGCCTGGGCTACATAGTGAGCTCAGGGCCAGCCTGAACTACATAGTGAGACCTTGTCTCCAAAGAAAAATTTATGAAGTGTCTACTGTGTGCTAAAAACTTTTCTGAGCTCTTAGATATAACAACAAGAAAAATGGGGAAAGACCCCTGCCATTCTGAAGTCAATTTTGCATTTTAGAAGATCATTGATGATGATGATGATGATGTTGATGATGATAGATAAGAATTCTTATTTATTTGGTAATTCTTACCAAGATGTTATGCATATACAACTGAGACCTGTCCAGGAGAACAGCTTATTCACATAGTCCAGAATGAAACAACTGGGTGCTGGGCCAAAAAACCTCTCTTCTCTAATAAACTGAAGAGGCAAGATCTTGGGTCAGACTCAAAAGTCAAAAGCTGACAGTACCTAGAAGACGTCTCTGAAAAGTGGTCATTTCCTCAAGAGGTTTCAGTAGCAGTAATAAATCTGCCTACTCTAAGCAATCTATGTGAAATGTTATAGAAAACAAATTTTTAGAAAATGTGAAAATCAGACAACAAGATGCAACCAAGTAGAAGAAATCAAAAGTTACACAGATAAATTTCCTGAAATAGTAGCAGCAGAAATAACAAAGCAGAGGCCAAGGATTTAGCTCAGTGGTTCTAGCCTCTGCCTTGCAAATGCAAGGTCCCAAGTTAGAGCCCCAGTAACCACATACCACAATGCTGGGTGTGGTGGCTCATGCCTGTAATCCTAGCACTCGGTAGGCAGAGTCAGGAGGATTGCTATGAGTTTGAGTCTTACCTCGGCTACATAGTGGGCTCAGGACCAGCCTGAACTACAAAAGCAAGAAGAAAAAAAAAAAGAAATAATAAAGCAGATGTATGAGTCATTAGGAAAAAAACAAATCAAGAATAATTACACAGACAACTGAAGAAGTGATAACCATAATGAAGGACAGGCTGAATGAATCAAGAGTAGATAAAGATTTTTTTTAAATAGAAGAGTTTAGGAAAGTGGTGGAAACCTCTTAGGACAGAGCCAGGTTGAGTGAAACAAATTTAAGTAGATATCCAAGAGATTAAAAATTCCATGAAAAGTATATGTAGCAGACTTAACCAATGTGAAGAGAAAAGATCAGATCTAGGCAGCTCTAGAGGACAGGTTTGCAGTTAGTGACTATAAAATGCACAACTTCTTAAAAATAGCAAGAGACCATAAAATAGTGCAACAGCTGCTAAAATGATACCTAAGATTAATCAGTATCCAAGAAAAGATTAATCAGAATCACTGAAAAATCAAAAGATAGTACAAAGGACATAAAATTTGTGCACAAAAATAATGAAAGAAAACTTCCTCAGCTTGGAAAAAAAATCAGTCATACAGACTACTGAAGCATATAGAACTTCAACTATCCAAG
Organism: Petromus typicus; assembly: GCA_004026965.1. Lineage (NCBI taxonomy): Eukaryota > Metazoa > Chordata > Mammalia > Rodentia > Petromuridae > Petromus > Petromus typicus. The sequence continues at coordinate 16,331 of PVIR01019370.1, forward strand.
ATCAGAAGAAAAAAAAAAAAAACTACACCAATGCATATAACAGTCAAGATTCCATAAATTCAGCACAAGAACAGACTATTTAAAGCTGCTAGAGAAAAGAAACAAATCACCTATAAAAAGAGAGCCCATCAGAATCACAGCAGACTTTTCAAAATAAAACCTTAAATCAAGGACATCTTACAGTGAAGAATTTCAGTGCTAAAAGAAAGCAATTTCCACCCCAGATCAATGTACCCTGAAAGATTATCTTTCAAAATTGATGGAGAAATAAGATACTTCCATGATAAAGAACAACTGAAGAAATTCATGATCACCAAACCAGCACTCCAAAATTTCTGAAGGATATTCTAGAAAAAAAACAACAATCTCAATAGAAGGAATTCACCAGGCGAGGTAAGTAAATAAGCACAAGGGAAAGAAAGGGAACCAGCATCAGGAAACTAATATGATAAGGATAAATCAATACATATCAGTTCCAACCATCAATATAAATGGTCTCAATTCACCAATCAAAAGAAACACTGAAAGGTTGGAACAAGAAACGATCTAACAATATATTACATCCAATAAACATGTTAAACTCAAAGGCAGATTTATAGACAGAAAGTCAAATTATGAAAACAACACTCCTTGTGACAGGAACCCAGAAAAAAGCAGTGTTAGTAATTCTCTCTGAAGACAAGGTGGATTATAAACCAAGACTGATGAAAAGGAACAAAGAAATTCACCACAAACAATGGACTTTTGAGTTACAACCTGCTTCACATTCAAATAACTTGGGATGCAACTGGAATTTTAGTTTCAACTTGCGTCCTAAGCCTTAAGTTATGACCCAATTGCTGGTGGCTTGTGTGGTTGTAAATGACTTGTGATGCCAAAAAAGCTTATGGAGACATATGTAAGACATATGGAGACATATGGACTCTGAGCCCAGAAATGCATGTCTGTGGACATGATTTCAGTCAGTGTCTTATATAATTATGATTAGTGCTATCAAAATGGCCCCCAAAAAGCTAGAAAAGAAGCTAAAGCAAGAAGGAAAGATAAATGAAGCAATCACCACTAAGGGAAAATTGAGGAGAAACATAAGTGGTATCCATATGACCAGTCTCACTAATATGTACAACATGTTGAAATCCACCATCTCAATAATCATACAAAGAAAAGATTTAAATAAGGAAGGTGGTATTGTAAAAGGTGTTACTCAAATTAGTAAGTCACAATCATCAGTGTCAGATGAGGTAGAAAGGCTATTATTAGTGTGGATACAAGGAAGACAGATGGCAGGTTATATCTCAGCCTATAATTTATGAAAAAGCTAGAGCTATAAATGCAAATCTTGTAAAGGATAATCTATCAAGGGACAATAATGGTGAAACATTCCATGCCACTAAGGAGTGGCCTTACAGTTTTAAAGTAAAAACTAGGGTTTATAGAATAAGTAGGCCCGGCAAAGCAGCCAGTGCTGATAAAAGGACTGCAGAAATGCAAATACACCACTTCAAAATAATGACAAAGAGAAATGGCTTTTTCTCTTATGGGGTTTTCAACTATGATTAAATTGGCCTTTTCTGGAAGAAAATGCCCCAAAGAAAATGCATGAAGAGAACAGAATGCCAGGCCACACACCTATGAAGGTGTGCCTAATACCCTTACGTGTACCTAAGGGTTAGGCAGCCTAACCCTGTTATGTGACAATGTGAGGGGTGACCTCAAGATAAAGCCTGTCCTGGTTTATCACACTGAGATCCCCAGTGTTCAGAAAACAAAATCAAAGAATAAGCTGAGAATCATGTGGATTTCTCCACTATTGGTGGGTATGTTAACTGGTACAACCAGTATGGAAGTCAATATGGGGATTCCTCTGAAACCTACACTAGAGGTTCCATTTGACTCAGCTCTATTCCCCATCTAGGTATCTTCCCCAAAGAGGTAAAAGCATAGACCACAGTAATATATCCATGACATGTTTACAGCAGCACAATTAGTGAGAACTTAATCTTGGAAAAAGCCCAGCTGTCCATTATGGGATGAATGGATAAAGAAAATACATTTTTTATATACAGTGAAGTACTACTCGGCCATAAAGAAGGATAACTTTGAGGCATCCTTAGGGAAATAGATGCATTTTGCAACAATTTTATTAAGTAGAATAAATTGGACACACATGTTTAAACATCTCATTGTTTCTCTTGTGTGAGAGATCAAAAGGGTAAATCAGGACTAAAACAGAAGACAGGTATCGTGAAGTAGGAAGAAAATGTTCAAATGAGAAGGGGAACAAGGAAAGAATTTGTTGTTGATTGATTTCATGGTAGCAGCTATTCTTTATAGAGTGAAATGAAATCTCAGTGTTGTTTTCATCTATGCTTTTTGAATGACCAATGATGTTGAACATTTCTTCACGTGTTTCTTAGCTGCCTTTACTTTTTGACGTAAAAATGTCTGTTAATTTCAGGTGCCCATTCTGAACTGGGTCTTTAAATTGGGGGGGAGGCTGATTTTTTTAAGTTCTTATATAGTCTAGATAGTAGTTCTTTGTCTGAGAAACATCTGGTAAAAAAAAATTCCCATTTCGTGGGTTGTCTTTTCATTGAGCTCCTTTCTTAACACACAATAAAGTGATGAGAAATATAAACTAGTATAATGTTTACTGCTCTTTAATTATAAGGGGCATGTGCCTACAGGACTCCCTTAATACAAAACCTATCCCCACTGTAGAGTACTAAATTTCATTGTCATTTCATGGAGCATTAATATCAGCGTGCATTTTAAAATTTATAGACTAAAGAGACCCAAGGCCTTCTTATTTAGCTAAGTGTTTCTTCCATTGCACCATGCTCAAAAATGAGGCAGAAAATCTGCTGTGAGTTGAAGAAAAGCATTCAGGTAAACTGTGGGTGAAAACAATCATGAGGCCCTGGGCTTATGCTCAGAAAGGGACTTTTAGACATTTCTAGTATTATATTCTTCCAGGAGTCCATTTGACTTTAACGTAAAGGGAACCACAAGTAGAATTCCTGCTATGAATATCTGTGATTTCTTCCTTAGGTCGGTGTCACAAAATTGCTTATTTTTGGTAGTTTCTTTTTGACCAGGTTACAGGTTCCCTTATAAAAGGGGACAGGAAGAAAATGCAAACAAATCATCAGCACCAAAGAAAAAGATTCTTATAACAGGAGAAGTAGAATTTTTCATTTATTAATTTACCAGTAAGAACTTTTCATTAACTAATTTTTTCTTTGGTTTTGGTTTGTTTTGCCTTATTTTACACAGAAAACAGAAGATCACTAGAAAACAAGTGTATATCAGAGATTTAATCACTGCACCAAAACAATAATTTCTGGAGTAGCCTAGTCTATCTGCAAATGGGATTCAATCCACTATGCTGTCTATATCTAAATTTATTTGGCTGTATAACATGAATTCTTAGCCTTCTTTAACAGTAACCTTGAAGTGCTCCAAAATAATCCTTAAACATATTCACTAAACTGTCCTTACTAAGACAATAACATTTCAGAAAAAAAAAAATAAGCAAGGTTTGGAATTGTAAAACAGTATCCTAATTAATCGTCAGTTAATTTTTAAAATTTTACTGTATCGCACCACTGGAACTTGTGATGGAATGTACCATAAAATGATAACCATTTTCTCAATATACATGACTTTTTTCCATCCAGTGCCAGGTATGCTGTTAGTCGCCAATGGCAGATGAAAATAAACACAAATAACCCTACCATTTGGAAAAGGGTGTTTAAACCAGATAACAACACAAGCCTGTGTTTTGATGGTCCATGAGTTAATAATATTTCTTTGTTTTCAAATATGGCTGGATGAAAGCCAAAAGAAAACTATTTTGTGACTTGTGAAAACCACATGGACTTCATCCTGTGATCATAAATAAAGGTTTGCTGAAACATATTTACCCTGACGTTTTTAAATGTTGTCTAAGAATGCTTTCACACTGTGATGGCTGACTCGAGAGGCTGACACAGACACCATTTTGCCTGGAAAACGCTTTATAGAAAACATTTGCCGACACTTGTTCAGAAGCTCATAATCTAGAGAGGATATAGGTACATACAGACACTTTGTTTTCCTAACATAGGATTAGTGTCCCAACAGAGTTACGATGATAGCAAGCAAGTTACCCCTCCCCACCTGGAAAAGTCAGACTTTAATCAGTATTTTTACTAAAAGCAGTGAAGGTGATGAAAGGGATTCTCAGCCAGGACAAGAAGGAGAGTATAGCACAGGGACAGAGGATGACAAGTTCATGGTGTGCCTGAGTGAAGTTCTGTAAGGGGTGCAGAAAGACGTGGAAAATGAGATTAAGAAAGTACATGAAATCAGATTAAGATTTCACATCCATTCAAAGATCATGTATCTCCCATAAACACTGGTCATCAGCGATTCAAAAACAGAAATACTGGATTAGAATTGTGATTTAGAAGGACAACTCCAGCAAGGGGGTGGAGGCAGAAGGATCGAAAGAAGGAGGGAAGTGAAGACTGAGAATGCAGATAAAGGGAATTTCAACACCCAAGTTCAAGGTGATCTGATCCTGCCAATCACGAGGGGGGTGGGGTGCAGAGGAGCCCTTCGGTACCTGCGCGACTAGCTGAATCAGGAATCAACTGCCCTTGAAACACGAGGGCATGGGGGACATTCAAGTGACCTTACAGTGGAGTGAATTTCTGGTACAGTATCATCTGAATATGAGTTCCTTGGGAGATGGCGCCTCAATTCCTTTGCTCCACCTTAGGACGGGTGTAAAGCCATGTCGCAGTCTCAGTAGCCACTCAGAATCAATTTTTGAATGAATAAATAAACAAATACCATGAAGCAAGATAGGAAATGATGAAGTACAGGTTTGATAGAAATGTTTGGATTTTTCCCATATGCCATGTCAGTAGGGATACGATAGCAAGTTCCATTTTGGGTGTCAAGTTTGAGGTACCTGTTGGTGTCTGGGTAGGTAAAAGACATTTTAAAATATGGTCCCAATGCTCAGCTAAGAGGCCCTGGTGACATTAAAAGTTAGCAGCTTAGATGCACAGGGTGAACCACTGGAACAGCTGAGAATACTCCAGTGAATTTATTTCAACATTATACGTAGAAGCCTTTCTCTTGTTAAACTGTAAAATAAGTCTATTTAATTGACTACTCACTGCTGGTCTTTACAGCCTACTTCATTTTTCCATTTGAAAGATTTAGCAAACACCCTTCTGCCACAGTCTTTTCCAAAACTATAAATATACTGGATAAGAGGGAAAGAAAAAAGGACATGAACTATGTTCCAAGCATCATTAAAAGATTTAGTGTCTTCTGCTATACAATACTACAATAAAACAAAATTATAGTTATCTTAGGATCCAACAATAGCACCATTAAATTGTAAGCTGAGTTTAGAAAAGGAAACAAATGCAAAATGTGTGTGGAATTGCACTGAGAATTTGCTTTAAATGTCACACGAAGCATTCGGCAAACAAAAACACTTGGTGGTATTGCAACTCTATGGACAGACTTGTTGTATCTTACAACTATTGGAAAGGGAAGCAGAATTCCAGTTGCTCAAGGCCGAGTTAGCTGGGCATGCCTCCCCCACAAGCTGAAGATGAGCATGATTTGGTTCTCCTCTCCCATGGTGGGACAGCTAGGGATGCTTGGGAAACACAGTATTATGGAACGTGAAACACTCCCAAAACGATACACTTCTAGTTTTTAGTTTAATAGTGTGCCTTGTACATTGGTAAGAGAAGAATATTATTTAAGGCTTTTCCTAAACTTACTTGACCCCAGTGTAATTTCATTCAAAGTTCCTCCTAGAATTATATCACCAAGAAACCAACTTTAGGAAACAATATACAATCTTTAGCTCTACACATTACACACCACTTTGTAGATAATTTTGCTCACTGTCATTTAATAGCCTATTTATTTGCTATTGATGATATTTATAACAGCCAACAATTTCATTCTCCCTGGAGTTCTAGACATGTGTCTTTTGGACATACCATTAGAATATCTTGCAAGCAATAGAGAAAAATCGATGTCAGAAGCCGGACTTAGTATTTCCATCTATGCTTCTCTCCACATACATTCTCATGTGATCTTCACTTCAACTAGTGTCTAGCTCTAGAAACATACTACTGAGGGGCCGTGGATTTAGCTCAGTAGATCTGGTGCCTGCCTTGCAAGCACAAGGCCCTGAGTTCAATCTCTGGTAACCACATACAACAATGCTGGGTGCGCAGACTCACATCCACCAGCCATCAATACCACACACCACAGTGCTGGGCATGGTGGCTCACACCTGTAACCCCAGCACTCAGGAGGCAGAGGAAGGAGGATCACTGTGAGTTCGAGGCTGAGTTCAGGACAAGCCTGAACTACAAAGTGAGACCCTGTCTCAAAAAAAAGAAGAAAGAAAGGAAAGAAAGGAAAGAAAGAAGAAAGAAAGAAAGAAAGAAAGAAAGAAAGAAAGAAAGAAAGAAAGAAAGAAAGAAAGAAAGAAAGATATTGCTGAATACCCACTTGCTTAAATAAGAAATCTGAGTTATTTTATTTTTGTAACCCATATACAGTCACCAAAATGTGTTGTGATTGCCTGTAAAATCCCTTTATTTTATTTGTTTGTATTTTTTGTTTTGTTTATTCACCAAACAATTGAACCCAGACCATCACACGTACTAACCAAGTGTTCTACCACTGAATCACACTCCCATCCCTTTTAATTTCTTTAATTGGTTTTACTTTTAGGATTTTTATATAGACATTATGATCATATTCAGCACTGAGAGTTTGTACCAGTGTACGACACATTGTAATTTTCCTTTTTTCCATTTCCCTCTCCTCCAAAAAAGCTCCACCTCCTATATACATAAACTTTGTTTCTTTTTCTTTTTAACTATCAAATTTTTTCTTTCTCTTCTTTATTTTCCCCTACACACCCTTTCTCTTTTCCTTTGGAATATTTTCCTCCTATTTCACAATACATATGCTTACATTTTGGAACTCATCTCTTCAGTCTCTCACACTAGAGAAATGATATGATATTCACACATCTGTGTCCTATCTATTTCACTTATGAATATATCCTCAAGGTACATCCATTTGAGTACAAATGACTCAAATTTATCATTCATGATGGCTGAATAATACTCCGTTTTATTTTTTTAAAAATCACATCTTCATCCAGTCTCCTGTTGATGGGCATTTAGGCTGTTTCCAAGATTCAGCTATCACAAACTGAGCTGCTATAAACACCAGTGCACACAGGTCACGGATATAAATATCTGAATTTTTTCATGTATATACCTAGCAGGGGAATATCAGGGTCAAATGGAACCAGTAACCCTAGTTTTTTGAGGAACCTCCACATTGAGCTCCACAGTGGTTGCACCAGTCTGCATTCCCACCAACAGTGGAAGAGGGTTCTGTCTCCCCACAGCCTCGCCAGCATTCGTTGTTGGTTGATTTCAAAAACAGCCATTCTTTATGGAATGAAGTAAAATCTCAGTGTTGTTTTCATGTGCATCTCTCAAATGATCAGAAATGTTGAACATTTCTTCACATGTTTCTTAGTTGCCTTTACTTCTCCATCTGAAAAGTATCTGTCCATTTCAGACACCCATTTTTGAATTAGGTCTTTAAATTGGGGGAGAGACAATTTTTTAAGTTCTTTATATAGTCTATATAATAGCTATTTATCTGAGAAACCAATGATAAATTTTTTTCCCATATTGTAGGTTGTCTTTTCATTCTCTTAGTGGATTCTCTGACTGTACAGAAGCTTTTTAATACGATGAGATTCCAGTTGTTGATTCCTTCTGCTGATTTTTGTGCTGCTGAGGTTTTGTTCATAAAGTCTTTCCATATGCCAGTGCCTCCAAGTGTTCTACCTAACCTGTTCTGCAGCAGGTTTAGGGTTTCTGTTTTAATATTTAGGTCTCTTAGCCACTTTGATTTGAGTTTACTGCATGGTGAAGCTTTAGTCGTTGGCAAGTGGAAGCCCAGTTTTTCCAGCACCATTTGTTAAAGAGGCAGTCTTTTCTCTACTAGGGTTGTTTGGTTCCTTTGTTGAAGATGAGGTAGCTTAGTATATCTGGAGTTGTTTCTGAATCTTCTAGTATGTTCCACTGATCCTCAGGTCTGTTTCTTTGTCAGTACCATGATGGGCTTTGTAGTATAGATTCCAGTTGGGGATTGATACTTTCTGCCATGTCCTTGTTGCCTGGAATTGCTTTTACTATTCTAAGTCTCTTCTGGTTCCACATGTTTTTGGATTATTTTCCTTAGCTCTATGGAATATGATGTTGGGATTTCAATCAGGATTGTATTGAATCTATGTAGTAGTTGTGGGAGTATAGCCATTTTGATGATATGGGTTCTTCTTAGCCAGGGACAAGGGATGTCTTTCCATTTTCTGATGTCGTCTTCAATCTCCCTTTTCAGAGTGCTGTACTTTTCAGAGTAGAGGTCTCTCACCTCTTTTGTTAGATTGATTTCTAAATATTTCATTTTTCTGTATGCTATGGTAAAAGGAATTGATTCCCTAATTTCTCACTGAATCCTTTTTATTTTTGAGATAGTATCTCACTAAGTTGCCCAAGTTGGCCTTGAACTTACTGTCCTCCTGCTTCAGCCTCCTGAGTAGCTGTAATTACAGATGTGTGCCACCATAACTAGTGCTGAAATATCTCGTACCTCAGTTTTCTTCTCACAAGCCCTACCACCTTGGTCCAAGCAATGGCCTCTAAGATGTCTTCATATTTCCAGTCTTATTTTCATCTGGCCCGCTGTCTATAAAAAAGATAAAAAAGTTTCCTATAAGTCTGATCATGTAATAACCCACTTGAAACCCCTTAATAACATGCTTTGATTTTAGAATAAATTAAAAACTCTCACCATGATCAAAGGTATATGATTCTTTTGTAATTTTCCTCCTCAGTTGTTTTTAGTCATTTCTGAGCTTCTGTTGAGTCTTCATACGGTGGTCTAAATAAAAGATAACTGGGTTTCCACACAGATATAAAGAGTGTTTTGGGTAAAAGTTACATGGATTTACACAATTACCAAAGCTTGTGGTACTAAACGTGTGATATCTACACTCTATTTCACATAAATTATATTTCAGTAAACATAATCATTTAGTGGCTTGATACCAAGTACTTAAGGTACCTTTAAATAAAAGAAGATAAGTTATTTACTGGTTCTTCAATATAAATCACTGCTGAACTAATCATCTTGATTAATGAATCCAATGAATCACTTAGAATTCTGCTGTCATGAATCAGTGAACTTCTCATGGTTGAAAGTGCCAACAAAACTCAAGTCAGATCAGTACATGCCTAACAAAAAGTAAATATACATGTAAATCTCCGCGCTGTTAGGTAAGATTACTCAGAACAAATATTTCATCTCCAAGGCAAAGCCTAGGTTGGCTCAAGGACTGAAATGTGATGTCACTGTAACTGCCTTTCCAAAAGGACAAAAATAAGAATGACAATAATTACAGTCTGTGTATGCTTCGGTACGCATGGTAAGATGATCTTATTTTTGCATTTTGTTACAGACTTTTAACTACTGTCACAATTATATTTTGCCTTTTTGAGTTTTTTTTTTTTTAATATTGTGTGACTTTGGAAGAACTCAAAGTAAAAGGGGAAAAATTAAGGTTTTGGGGAAAATATAAATTTTCTTCACAACTCAGAAGTATTACAGATTTTCCCATGGTATTGCAGATGTGAATTTTAAAAGAGAAGATATGAGGGGAGGGGGATAAGGTCCTATGTTTTCTCTACGTCAGTCAGGATGGTGTGTATGTGACATACTTCTCATTAGGACTGAGAGAGTCCTCAGGGACAAAAACGTACGTGAAGGAGGAGTCAAAATATTCACTGTCCAATATTCAGGCATCACACAAAGGTGATCAGTTGTAATACTCCAGCCCCCTTTTCAGCCTTCCTTGAAAAAAAGTAGGAAGAGAAATCTTCCCCATTGGGCACAACTTCAAGAAGTGCACTTGGTTGTTTACTTTGCTTCAAAGCAGAAATGGCCATAGTGTGCTATATGCCAAGGTATGGACTGTGGCTAGTAGTTGGTCCAGGTGGTCAGGGGCTTAGAAGAAACATGATTGGAAAATTGTGACAAGGAAACTTAGAGAAATGGGCTGCAGTGAGCTTCTCTGAATGGGCAAAACAATGCAAAGAATAATGTATTCCACATGAGCACTCCCAAAAGCTGACACCAACAGAGGAAGATTTTAATAATCAAGGGCATGTGATGCCTGTTTTTCACACAGCAATCAACCTCTTTCCCTTAAACAATCTTGTCAACCAATGAGTTTGTTAAAAAGTGGCCATAGTATTATAAAATGAAGTAATAAATAGATTCAGCAACATGGATGACCACTCACCCTAGCTCACCTGGCTACTTCATGGCAAATTAGTTACACTGGATTTCTTCTACACTGGAAGGACCAGTGCTCTGTTCTTACTGACTACCAGTTTATCTTCCCTACACGTAATACTTCTGCTCAAGCTATCAGCTGTGAAGTTATTTAGAATGCCTTGTCCATTGTCATGATAGTCCATAGAGTACCATTTCTGACTAAGAAACTTACTTCATATTTGAAAAGAAGTCTGGTAAAGATGGCAATGGTCCCATGTTCATGGAATTCACTAGATTAACTATGTTGCCAGTAATTCTGAAGTAGTTGGTTTACACAACGGTGGGATGGCTTTGGTTAAAGTGTTACTTGGGAAGCGATATTTTACAAGACTATGGAAAGGCTTCCCAGAAGGCCATGTATCTTTTGAATTAATGTCCAAAATTTGGTGCAGTTTCTCCCAGTAGAATTCATGGATACAAGAATCAAAGGATGGAAATGGGGATGGCACCACTGCTACAGTTTGGATGTAATGTGTTCAATGTGAAAACTCACACCGAAATTTGGTTGCTATGTGTAGTGTTGGTAGGAGGTGGGGACATGAAGAGGTGACTGACTAGGTCACTAGTAGGAATTACTGCCTTTCTCATGGGCTGGATGAGTTATAAGATCCTGTTGTTACTAAGCAAGGCTTCCTCATCATTTTGTCCTTACATAACCACATTTACTCTTCTGTTGTCCATCATGAATCAAAACAACACTAAGTCCTCATTTGAACCATATTCTTAGACTTCCCAGCTCCTAGAAGCATGAACCCAAATAAACCTCTCTTCTTTATAAATCCATCAATCTGTAGTATTTCATTATAGCAACAGAAAATAGACTTAGATACCCCTAATGATTCACCAGCAAAATCTCTTACATATTCACTCTGTGCTTATTGACTTACATCTTTTAAGTTTGTCTTTTAATATGTTGTCATGACCGCTATGCTAATATACTGTTATTCTTGATTTCAAGTTTTCTCTGTAAAATTTTATAATTGTTATGTTAACATTCTATAGAAATTCATCCACTAGAAAATCCATGATTGATAACAAATAACAGTTTCCTTAATAATGGCTCAATATTGTCACTGATTTGGCTTATGTTTTGAAACCTCTACAGGTTATTGAAACCACCTTTCTTTATCATGGTAATGATGAGATTTTCTTCCATATTTTGATGTTGAGTTTATTGGTATACTTTAGATATACATTATGACCACATTCATTGTTGAGAATTTATACCTGTATGTGATATATCTTGATTCTCATTTTTTTTTCCATTCCCCTGCCCTCTGAGTCTTGATTCAAAAGGAGGAATGCTTTCACAAGACACACAAAACACTGAACTAGACGACTAACACCCAGTCACTTTAGGATCCTCACACCACAAAACCAACAGACCAAGAAGTCATTACTGGGGAGGCTGGGGTGATTTATACAAACTACCAAGGGCAAACCAAACTACTCAGAATGCAAATAAGGAAGAACATGCCTATAATAAGAGGATCCTTTAGGGGAGTGGAGGTGAGCCTATGACACAGGTGTTACTGTATTATTTTAAGGCAAAAGATTTTACTGTAGAGTTGTTTTTTTCTAAGCTAAAATCTCAGTATTCGTGTGTAATCGCAGTGTTGGCACTTTCTGATAGATGACTTCAGTCTGGCTCTTGGTCTCTAAAAGGTTTGCCATCAATGCCTTAGGGCCTGCTCTAGTGTTATCATGTCCTGTGATTAGTGAGTGGAAAACTATAATTCCGTTCAAGCAGCACTACTAATAACCCACACATTCCGTGAATGAGGCAAAGTAACACCAGATACTGTTGCACCTAAATCTTTTATATGCTCCCTCCCCCAATGTAAAGCATTTTCCTGGTCAGTTCTGAGCAGGATACTCAGAGGAGTGTCAAGGGAGTCCTTTGCAGATTTCTCAAATTCGCCCACCAATAGCTTCCTAATCTCTGGTCCTGAGAATGCTGTCCCTGACTCTCAACTGTGAGTTGACTCTCAGGACTCTGTGAGTCCCTGACTCAACCTCAGGGGCTCCTCTGGGCTGCAGCTTCACTCTCCCTTTAATATACAACAGCCTAGAAATACTCTTTAAGCAGTAAAGCAGGATATTCATAGGACTTACCAAATTTACTTCATATATCTCAGTACTTACCAAGTTCATTTCATATATTTCATTTGTATCTCCCTTGTTGCCTGATATTCAATTTCCTAATATTTTTTGTTTTATATATTTTGTCTATTTTTGATTGTGTCATACAAAACAGTACATATAACATGGATTGCATTAGTAAATCTAGATATGTACTATTACATCCAGAGTAAGAGTAGGAATTGCTGTTACAGTTGCCTCTCAGTATGCATTGGGGATTGTTCCCTATGAGAACCAAAATCTATACATGCTCATCTCTTATATAAAATGGTGTAGTATTTGCATACAGCCTATGCACACCCTCCCATATACTTTTCTCTAGTTTATTTATATTACCTAATACAGTGGTGCCTGAGTTCATGAACTTAATTCATTCTATGGTTCTGGAAAAGATGGCCACATTCATGTTTGCATGGGAAAGGCAACCATGGTTATGTTCCTCACCCAATGCACAGTTTGCTAACAAACTTAAATTTGTCAAACGCTTCTGTTTGCAGACTGAATTGTTTGCTGAAAACGGAGGTACTGCTGCACAATATAAGCAATTATTTTATTGCAATGTTTAAGGAATGACAATTTTAAAAACTTGCACATGCTCAGTGCAGATATAATCTTTTTCTGAATATTTCTGAATCATAGTTAGATAACTCCCCAGATGAGAAACTTGCAATAGGAAGGACTGACTATATGTGGATTTGAATCCATGGTTAGAGGATCACAATGAAAGGAAAAACTTACAAACTGGGAAATCTTATAACACTTGCCAAGTGAAGTAAAATTGGATCATTTATGAACTAGTAGCACTTTCCAAGGTATAGAAGATGGGCTCATAGAAGGATATGTTTGTTTTTGGAAAAGCTGAGTACTCAGAGAGGCTGAGTGGAGGTGTGGGTCAGAATGTGGATGATTACTTTGGAAAAGAAGACTAAATCTAGGCTACCAAAGGTTTGCCTGCCTAATTCAGACACTTGAACCTCTACTATGAAATGACAAATGCAATAATCATGAATTTAAGTGACTGACATGATGACTGACACTATCAAATAACTAGAGGTTATCTCATGCCAGAAAACTCTTGATAATGAATTTTTAAATTGTAGTGCTATTTCATTTTTAATATTGTTAAAATCTGTGAAGATAGGAACTCTTTTCTTATTCAACATTGTATGTATGATACCTGGTAGAGTAATTTCATACTGTATTCATTGTGATGACTGATTTATTTTAAATTCATCTCTACTATCTTATATTATGTTTTTATAATATGTTTTTACTTTCTATTCAGTTGGTGCTAAATTATAAGATTTAATAAATGAACACGCAATTAACAAATATCTATTATTTCATTTAAAAAGATACAAATATCCTTTCCTTTTTAAACAGAACGGAGAAAATCTTTTGGTATTGCAGACTTATAATGTGATAACAATGACGGTAGGAAAATGTTTAAAGTAAGAGTAACCAAAATTTTCCAAAACTGATAAAAGACACAAACACTCAAGTATAAGAAACCCAACATCTCATCTCTGGCCATATCACCCTGAACACTCTCAATCTCATCTGATCTTGAAATCTAAGCAGGGTTGGGACTGGTTAGTACTTGGACAAGAGAAATCCAACATCTCATAAGTTAAAAAAAAATCATATCTTGACACAGCAGAATCAAATCGTAAAATACCACAGACAATAAACAAATCTTAAAATTAAAGAATAATGTAAAATCATAAAAAGTAAAAGACATGTTACCTACAAAAAAACCCTCGCAATTATAGAAAAGTGCTGTTTGATCAAAGCAATAACAGAAGTAAGAAAATGGTAGTAATTTGTGATGATGTTGGCATAAAAATAAACACATACACCAGCAGAACAAAGTAAAAAAATGGAAAGAAATTCACAGACTTTCAGCCAACTAATTTTCAATATAGGTACTAAGAACACACTTTGGAGAAATGACCATCTCTTCAATCCATGATGCTGGAAATTTTGGATGTCTACATGCAGATGACTAAAACTAAACTGTGTTTTTCACCATTCACAAAAATCAATGCAAATGGATGAAAAGCTTAAGTATACAACCTGGAGTTATAAAAACACTAGAAAAAAACAGGAGAATTGCTCCATGAAAGTTTTTATAAATACTTAAAGCACAAACAACAAAATTAAAAATAGATAAATAAGAAAGTTTGGTATGTGGCCCACTACATCAAATGGAAGCTTTTGTGTAGCAATGGAAACCATCAAAGCAAAGAGAGAACCTACAGAGTCGAAGAAAATATTAGCAAACTCAGTCTGAACATGAGTTAACTTTCAAAATAGATAAGGAACTCAGTCACAAAAGTAAGAATAATAATCTGATTCTAAAATTATCAAAAGGTATGAATAGACATTTCAAAAGAAAGCATAGAAGTGGAGAACAAGTATGTGCAAAATTGTTCAACATCAATAATCATTAGGAAAATGTAAATAAAACAGTAATGAACCTCACTTTAATTGGAATGTCTAGTATCAAAAAGACAAAAAATAATAAATGTTGGCAAGGATATGGAGAAATGGAAACTCTTATATTGGTCTGAATATGAACTAGTATAGCCACAATGGAAATTAGCATGAAGCTTTCTCCAAAAATTAAAAATAGAACTAATATCCGATGATCCATGAATCCCACTGTTATTTATCTAAAGGAAATGAAAACACCATATCAGAAATACATCTGCATTCTCATATTCTTTGAAGCATTATTATCTAGCCAAGAAATGGAAACAACAGAAGTATCTATCACCTAATGAATTAATAAAGAAAATATAGTACATATACACGATGGAATATTATTTGGCCAAAAAATAAATGGAATCCTGTCATCTGCAATAACATGAATGAGTTGGGAGATATAATGAGAAGTGAAATATGCTAGGAACAGAAAGATACATATCTTTTTATTTATTTATTTATTTTTAGGTTTTTTGAGACAGGGTCTCGCTTTGTGGTTCAGGCTGGCCCTCAGCTCAGCCTCAAACTCACATCACAATCCTCCTGCCTCTGCCTCCCGAGTGCTGGGATTACAGGCGTGAGCCACCACGCCCAGCACTGTGGTATGTGGTACTGGTTGCTGCTGGGTGTGGGTCTCCACACCCAGTATTGTTATGTGGT
>PVIR01019371.1:0-32068 GCA_004026965.1 Petromus typicus
AATGAAGGTTGTCTGGGCCCTGAGGCACCTCTATTCTCCTAAAATAAGAACGACGTGTCATTTACATCATTGTAATTATATAAGAATATTTTTGTGGAATAGGTTTGGCAGGGTGTGTTTACACTATGGAGGAGTTTCTTAAGTGTTTTTTAATCACATAATGTTGGAAGAGTAAATAAGAACAGGTTAAACTAAGTTATGGTGAGCTTATCCATGAGAATTCAAGAACATTTCTGCTCTCTGGGTGAAATGTGTTCAGTAGCACAGACTTAAGGAGCCCTCAGAATACGTACATTTCAAAACAAAATGAGTAGTTTGATATGAAAAAGTATAGATTGGAATATATAATGAGTCGTGTGTGGTGTGCAAGAGCAGATAAACATTGTTTGTATAATTTGAACTGTTTAAATGTATCCAGTGTGGTGAAGCCTCCGTGTATATAAATGAAGAGAGTTTGCATCAGGGCCACAACTACCACCAAAATTTCTAGCTTAAAGTTAAAAGTAGAAATATGATACTCTAATTCAGAGATTTATGAAGGTGTTAATACCTTAAAATACATAAACAGTGAAACATTAGAGGGCATTCTAAAGACAGCCTTTCAAATGATCTAAATACAAATTAACCTGCTATATGTGGATTGCATTGTTTATAACACAAAAGGGCTTAGAGTGAAGGGAATATTGCTCTATGATGGGGAACAATTTTACACAGACACGCTTTGGGCTTTCAAACATATGTTCAAACATCTGAACAATGGAATGGTTGATTTCACAAACTCTAATTGTGTGCAGAGTCTCACATTCATCATTTTTAGCAATTCTCAATGCTGGCTATTTTTGAGTGATTACACAGTCATCTTTTTTGGATCTTCATACACAATGCCTTTTTATCACCTCTACAAAGAGGGAATTATAAATCAACTTAACATGGAAATGTGTACAGTTCTCAAATTTCATCTTAGAAAGGGAACAGAAAGACAATAGAAGCTCATCGTGTGAGAAGAAAACTCACGTTGGCTTCTTGCCCTCCTTCTCCTTTTGTCTTCATTCTTTGCATTTTCCTCAAATCCTAACAGGTTCTTCTGGAAACACACCTTGGCCTTGCACTTGTTCAGTGGAACCAGGTGACGAATCCTATGCATCTCCTTTGTATTTTGTCCCAAGACACATGCTCTGTGTGGTACACAGGGGCCCACAGCACTCTGGGCTTAGGGAGCCTTGCATAGACTGGAAGGCCAAAAGCTGGCAACCACAAACATTTCCTTCTTTGGTTTGTGGCAGAGTTAGTCCTTTACTTCAGAGTGATGTGTTATTTCACATGCATGTAATTTGCATGTCTAATTTTGGCAATCAAAAATAATAAGGACAATTTCTCAAGTGTGAAAAATTACATCATTGGCATAACATTTCTATTCCAGTTCATATGATTATAGGTTTCATTTTTCTTATTCTAAATTCTATTGCAGAAGACTCTAAAAAAATCTTCAGATGTTTATTCTATATCGATTGTTAGAACTTTGTTGAATTGTTTGAAGCTTTAAAAATATTAGCATATGTTTGTGATCAGAATAAAATATTCATTGTAAGGAATTTGTGCATACACATGTATCACATCTTGATCCTTTTTATATCTTTCAGACTTCTTTAATTATTCAAGTTTTGAGTGTCTCATCTGTGACCCACATATCTCACAAAGCATTATGGATTCAAGATGTAACCCTTTCCTACAAATGATTCCAATTTATCCTTTTATGGCCAAATAATCTTTAGATAGTAGTGAATAATTTGTGAGGCACTTATGACAAGGACAATTTTCAGTTTACTAAATGCAAAATAATATAGTAAAGGTTCAGAGACATGCCAGAGATATTTTGTTTAGCTTTTGTATTTCATATTAAAGATTCTATCATGGCTACAGTAAAATATCCCAGACAAATTTTGCTAGACTTTCTGTAAGAGCATATTTATAAATAACACACTTCAATATTTTGTACTTTATCTACAAGAGAAAGAAACATCTAGTAAGCATTGTGAAGAGTTATTTGATAAAATAAGTTGTAAACACTGCCCAAGAAGTCAGGGACAAACTGGTATAAATATAAAATTCCAAGTAAATTCAAATTTAGAACTAATTTTGTTGGCGAAAATTCGGGTTGTGTAATTTTTAACAGAATGCAGAAATTTTTATATTTTTACCTTTCTTCTTCCATATGATAGTATTTACCAAATATATTCTGATAACTAAATAAATACATGGCTATTTAAAATAATTGTTTTAAATTTAATGAACTATTTAATTTCTCTTTATATCTTGGGTGCTGAGTCGATGCCAGAATACGAAAGATACAAAAGAAAGTTACCTTCTTCGGTATTTTACCATCTGGGAAGAAGACCTGAGTTAAATACCAGGAAGTCCAAGGTGGGAAAACCAGCCAGAGAGAGACACAGGCTGCTGCGGGCGTGCGGCGTGGGTGACAAAACCAGGCTTGCGCGCGGAGGAGTAAGAGAAGGTGCCGAGGCCAGTAACAGCTGGCCCAGGCGGGGAGGCACCTGCACACGGAAGGCAGCTTGGAGCGCACGGAGGCGGGGGACGATAGCTGTGTGGTGTAAGTGGGTTTTTGGTTTGCACGCAGGAGATTTTAGGGAGACAACATGAAGTGAGAAAGCACACATCCATCACGGAGGCCACAGCTGTCAAGAAATGCATCCGGAAGAAGAATCAAGACCAGATCCCCAAGGAAAGCTCTCGGGAATGAATCCAGGTGCGGTGAGGCACCCAGGGGACCCCAGGTATCAGGAAGTCACACGCAAAAAGAAATCACATTCTTCGGCTTTGCAAAATGGTCTCTTTCTTAGGAATACAAAAGAAAGTGAGATCACAAACCCCAGGATTCTCTCAACGGCTCTGGAGGGGCCTTCTCTTCCGAGTCCCGCGTTTCTCAGGAGGTCTGTTTGCGACACGCGCAGAGCAGCCTCGGGTGCAGAGATTAGCACGCTCTGCAGCTAGCTGCCTCTGAGAAGTCAGGCAGAAGCGCCAGGCGCTGGAAGGGCTGTTCAACAACCCTGCTGCTTTCCTCTCCTCATGTGTCTCTTCTATCCCTGCTGCTTTTCTCTCCTCATGTGTCTCTTCTATCTCTGACTTGCTTCACAGCAGCTCAACCTCCACAACCTGGCTCGCAAGTGAGGGAGAGCCTGGAGAGCAAGTTTTCTTGCCAGAGGACGCAGTGTGGCTGCCTTTGGTCCCAAACCCACAGAGCGGGCTGACTGGAGGGGAAGGGTTCGTGTTAGACAAGGAGCCGAAAGTCAATAGACTTTAGAGCTAACGGCGCTCAAATTGATTCCAACTTCGACTCGACAGAGGCTGAAGGTCAAAAAGTCAAAATGTTCCTACGGCACGTAAGTAAGGGCTGGGCCGACGTGTGTTCGCTTTCTTCTCTTCATCTTTTTCAAGAGCCCCATGTGTCTCAAATACCTGTAACCTGAGTCACTCGTCAGATTTGCCTCTTCTCAGGAAAGACACGGGAATCCACAGATAGTGATTTCATTCGCTGTTTGTATTGGGTGAAGTAAAATGTAAAGAGACACGAAATGAAAATTTCAAAAAGAGAAAGCTGAGACCTAGGATCCAGCTCTGTCTCAGAACTCCTTCGAGTACAGTGAAATTTTCGCTGCCTGCGGGGATGGGTCAGAGTGAATATCTGCTTCCATTTTCTCTCCCGAATTATAAGGATAAGACATTATTTACTTTAAAAAAAACACTCCTTATGAAGATTAAAAGAGTCACTATCAGTTAAGGCTATTCCCAATAAGTATAACACATCCATCAATGTCAATTATTATTTCTATTGAGTTAGTTTCTATAACTTGGAGACAAAAAGAAATTGCAATAATAAAATATAACTTGATTTGCAGCATTGGTGTGTGGACTGAAAAGAAAGCACACAAGAAAAGCTCAGCACAGTCCATACCAAGTGGGAAATGGTAGATACTATGTCATTATCTGTTGCTCTCTTATTTCTTCGTTACTGCGCTTGTGCTGTGGTTTGACATATGTCTCCAAGAGGCATGTGCTCGAAACTCCTTCAGTGTAACAGAGAAGAGAGGTGACGAGGTCATTAGGCCAGGAGGTGGGATGAATGGGTCAGTGTCATGGGGCTGGGCCGGCTACAGAGGGATCTCTCTGTCTCGGTCTCTCCATCTCTCTGTCTCTCTCCTCTCTCTGTCTCACCCTCTCTTTTCTCTCTCTCTCTTTCTCTTCCTCCTTTCCTCCCTCCCCCTCTCTCTTGCCTCCTGCCCTCCTCCAATGAATGATATAACAAGAAGTTCCCCACAAGATGTAGCCCCAGAACGTGGACTTCCCAGTGTCCAGTGCCACAGGCCAGTAGATTTCTGTTCAGTAAGAACTGCCTCATCTGTTACTCTGATATAACAGAACAAAACAGGCAAAGAAAATCTAACATTAATTTACCAAAGCACCAAGACTACACAAAACATCTGTTCCTCACTTTCAATCCACAAGCCAAAGGAACTGCTGGAAAAGAGTGACATGTGTGTATCTAAGTATTATTTCCATTTTCTGTGTTCCTTCATAGTTATTCAAATCCAAAGCTGTGGTCCTAGGACAGAGAATTCAAAAGTGTAGGTGGAGACACCTTAACATAGATTAAAGGAACTGAAATCAATTTAATATTTCAAGGACAATTTTAATTATATATACTACTTCTCAAGTGGTCCTCAATTTCATTAAGAAACTCATGTTTATAAGACACGATACTGCCTTTTAAATATAAGTTCTATTAATTTTTCCTGCCAGAGGCACACCACATGCTCAAGAAAAAGAATACGGAAAATTAATTTCCCAGAGGCTTCCTGTGGTAGCCTTGGTTGAAGCCCTTTTGATTTGCCTTTGAGTTGAAACATTCCAGGTTGATGTGCCCACGGTTCCACTACTAGTCTGTTCTTGTATCATCCATATTCACACCCTTCAGCGGTTTATGTTGGTTTCCTCTAGTAAACTAGAAGGAGTGTTTTACTGCCAGTTTTTACTATTTCATTCCTGCAGGTCTGCTACAATGTTTAAAGTGCTAAAGTGACAATATTGGGATAAAATTCAACTAAACTCCATTAGTCCAATTACATCGTCTTCTGGGATGTGCTCAAGTGCACGAGCTCTGTGCTTCCTTGTGTCGCGTGTACCTGGGAAGGACACTGTGCATCGTCCGCACCCAGGTGCCAGGCTCTGCTGCAGTCTGCAGACGCTCAGGGCCACGGGCTCAACTACATTTACAAATAAACGACATATGAGGAAATTTTTTCTCTTTGCTGATTTGTTCAGGCTCCATAGTATGAAGCATGCACAGCTTTCCATTAGAAAGCCATTTCTACACATTCATGTTCACGATAGCATGCTGTTTTCTCCTTCTGCAACACTGTTTTTGAAAGAGCTGGAAGGTTTTCATTTTTCAGATTTTTAAAATGGTATTTCCTGGTGACGGATTTATAAGTAGGTTTTTCTCCACTGCCACTGCACCCCTGCCTTCTTGTACTGTTTTGGAGCTCAGACACAATTTAGGTCATTACAGTTATGAATATTTACTGATTTGTTTATACTCTCAAATAACAAAAGCTAGAGAACACACATGTCTTTCTTACCAGCGAACTCGTGTGAATCTAAAGGTAACATTTAGCGCAGAGTAGGCAAGTGGTGGACACGCAGGACTCCGGCTCGATTTATCAGTGCACCCATGTGCTAACGGGAGAGTGAAAGCCCTCGCCAGACCCTCTCGCTTTTGCCTTCGCACTTCCACTGCAGACGGCAGAGACAAGGAAGCCCTCGTTAGAGCCCAGCACTTTGGCACTGGACTTTCCAGCAGCCAGAGCTGGGGCCTGTAAGTTCCTACGCACCACAAATTAGTCTGTCTGTGTGTCCTGCCACAGGAGCGCAGGGCTGGGCTTAGGCAGCTGGAAGCACAGCCAGTCAGCATCAAGGCTGACTGGTGAGGATGAAGTGAACAGCAGACTTCAGATAGTTATTACAGAAAAAGAATATATGCCACTTTATGAATATTTTACATTGTGGCAAAATTTTACATAGCGATGCTTTGTGTAGACTAAGCAAATAAAAGTCATTAAAATTCATTTTCCTTGGCATATTTTAGTTTTCTGATGTGGCAAGAAGACATTTTTAAAATTGTTTGTCTGTTTTTCATTGTATTTTTTATTGGTATATGCTTCCATAGGACCCTGAACACTATTTTTTTTTTTTTTTTGAGACAGGGTCTCGCTTTGTAGTTCAGGCTGGCCCTGAGCTCAGCCTCAAACTCGTCACAGCAATCCTCCTGCCTCTGCCTCCTGAGTGCTGGAATTACAGGCGTGAGCCATCATGCCCGGCACTGTGGTACGTGGTGCTGGTTGCTGCTGGGTGTGAGTCTCCACACCCAGTATAGGTATGTGGTTACTGGGGATTGAACCTGGGTCCTTGTGCTTGCAAGACAGGCGCTGGAACCATTGAGCTAAATCCCTGGCCCCTGAACACTAATTTTTTTCTGGTTATTGTATTGTATAAACATTATCATTTTAAAATGATTTCATGGAACTCAGATTAATTGTTCCATTTCTGTAATCTAATTTACTTTAGGAAAATACTTTTATACATTCCCACCAGTTAAAATGACCATTGGCAAAGTCATCAACTATTATGTTTGTAGTAAATATATCTACGAATAGATAATTTACAACAGCTAAGTCTATTGTTATATTAGTTTAAATTTATGTAATTTTTATCTCAAGTGAATACAATTGGGCAAACTTTACAATTCAGTGTGGAATATGTCACTGAAAAGCTCTTCAGGACACATATATAGAGAACATAGTAGTTTTGAGGTCGTGTTTTAGTTGTACATTTGCCTGTTACAGGTTACTATTAGTAGTAATTGTACCTTCTATACTTCTTGTGGAAATTGTTTCCACACCTATAAGATATAAGTTTCAACTACTTTAATTTTAATGTATTAGCAGAGTATTTTAATATTCACTCTAATATCTATTATTTATATAATAGTAAGGATTATCTTAGTAATCTTTTGTTCTGCATTTTCTTTGCATGTGTCACTCATACAAAGAAGGGAACTAAATCTGTTGCACAGACATATCTGCACGCCACAGCAGCCACCTCTCAGGGTTTGGCAGTGAAATGCTGTGCGCACACCCGTGTGCTGATGGCACTCGGGGGTGAGTCACCTCTGTTCTGGCTGCAATCTTTTGTTGAACAGTCCCACACCCTTCCCTTTACCATCAGCTCTGTCTGTACCAGGCAGTGTTTTTAGTGTTTTTAGCCCATTTGGGCTTCTTCCTATAGATGAGGAAGAAGATGGTCAAGAGAGAGAAAAGAGGACATTCAACGTGACTTGTCATTGCAGTCACATTTTACTCTGTGTGAAAGAATACCTCACACAATTTCAGCCTGACTCAAGGCCATACATTTTTAAAATTAAAGATGCACACTACATTCTGTACAGAGAATGTAAAGATCTACTTTGCTTTCATTTGTTAGGGAACATTGGGGTTAAAAGCGTTCATCTTATTTGCTAGCCTGTTGTAATTGCTTCCTAATGTTTCTCTCTACCTCATTCCCTTCCCTAAATCCATCATCCCAATGCACAACTCTGGTCATTACCTCTGCCGGATTGAAAGCCACTGCTGGTAAATTTCCTATTTTAATCTGTCATCTGCATTCTCTGTAACGTAGGCTGCATCTGAGTTTTCGGCTTTATTTTCCGGCTGATCCTACGTCACCCACACCCAAGCAGCTACAGCTCCTTTCTCCTTCACGTGTTCATTCATTTTGGTGCCTCCAACTCATCCTTTCAAATGCCATTTATGATTCCGCTTGCTCCATGGGATATTTTTCTAATATCTAAATTGAATATAAGGAAAGAAAAAAAGTTTGATTGCCAAAGTTTTTTATGATATGCTTACAAGGATGAGTCCATAGAAGATTTTGCTGAACTCTTTTGCAATATAAATGAATGAAAACAAGAGCAGTTTATCAAGAAATCAGAACAGAAAAGAATAAGAAATTAAGTACCTAAAGAATAAAGAGTGCAACGTTCAGTTTTTGGGGTGTGCATGTGAGTTCTGAGGGCATGAGCAGGCAGTGGCAGTGTGAACGCCTTTGTGCATGGATATATTATATATATATATATATATATATATATATCACATAATGTCATATTCTCCTCTTTCTTGAGTTTTTTGGCATATTTTGGGTATTCATTAGGATCACATCAAACACTGAGACTCTGAACCTGTACTTGATGTATCATGATTATATTTTTGGGTGAAAACACATAAGAGACCTGATGTGTGAGATCTTAGTGCATAATAAAAATATCCTGCCCTGCCCTGTGAAGATGTCTACCTTTGCCCTTCTCACTCCTTTCTGGGGAAGCACAGAGGAGCGTGAGGCTGAGATGTTGGCAGTTCATCTATTTCAAGGGTCTCTTGAGACTCGGGCAAGTGTCAGCTGGAACATGGTGGTTTCACGAGCTCCTGAGTGCTGGGGGGGGGGGCAGAGACCAACCTGTCCCTCCAGGACCCTCACACAGGCCCCATCTACCCCTCAGACAATTCCTCAGGACATTTCCAATCTTGTTTCAAGTAATGCCCTCAATGCTATGAGCACCAGATGTTGATCTATAAACCTCATTTTGCTGTATGATCATATATATCCCAGGAGCAAAATTCAGTAGGCTGTGGCAGGCAGGTCTACCCTTTCCCCAGAGATCCACATCTTAATTTCTGGAATCTGTGCATCTTAAAAGGAGTGGAGGTTCAAGAGCTCAGAGTCAGTTCAACTGACTAAGACATATACAAGATCCTAAAATATCTCGGTGAGCTCTGTGTAATCCCAAGGCCCTGATGTGTAGAGGGGGCATGGAAGAGTACACCTGATGGACACAGCATGAGGAGGCGTAGACCCACCATCATTTGCTCTGTGAGTGGCTGAAGGGTCCATGGGCCAAGCAATGCAGACATCCCTGGCAAGGGCAAAAAGCAAGAGCCCAGATTCTCCCGCAGAACTCACAGAAAGAAACACGGGCTCTGAAACTTTGATTTGAACCCACGAGTGTCATAGTTACAACCAGCAGGATAAGGAGGAAACCACTTTTTCCCACCAGTGGGGCAGGTTTGTCTTGCTGGACCATGCCAAGGGGTCTCCTGGTGGAGAACAAAAGGGCAGACTGGGGCTCTCGGCTGACCCCAGCTCAGGGATGAAACCTGAGCCTTTGGTACTAGGTGATATGATCTTCTTCAGCCCCGGTCCTTCTTCATTTCCAGTATGTTGTAATATTTCAGTAGTTGTCATTTAACAAAGAGCAAGCAGATTTTCAGGCAGTGCGGTCACGTTTGAAAAGGCGGACACTGACTTGTGGGCTTTTCTCTCAGGACACAGATCGTTGCTTTCACAGTCTTGCCTATGGTCTGTTTCTCCCCTTCTGGCTTTGGGGTGTCTCACATTCGGCATCACATTGAAAGCTAGTAAGTAAATGTAGACCACTCTGACATGCCTTTGAAATATATTCCAGTTAGGTACAAACCAAGACCATAAGGCAGCTGCTTCTTTTTAATAAGATAAATGCCTAGGAAAACCGCACATTTTTATTTCCAGATTTGCAATTTACTATCAGGTCAGTTAACCTTTCAGCATATATGGAATACACACTGACAAGACATCAAATAATTCAGGAAATAATTTTTGCTTTTAATGTATGGCACTTAAACATTTTTTATGGCACTATTTATAAAACAGTTTTATAGAACACTAAAAAATACGTGCCTGGTTAAAAATGTTACTCCTATAATTAATAGTCAGAGGCACACACTTCCCCCCGTACCAGCCACTGGTTACCCTGAACTTTACAGTCGGGACGGCCATCTGCCTGTGAGAACCCATAAAACAGGCGGGACGTACGCTCTTGTCCCCCTGGTGGGGGCAGGATCCTCACGATGAGGGAGACACAGGCTTAGCTAACGGGACTCAGACAACATGCGTGGAAGGGAGAAAAGGAACATATCCAAACTGACTCCTAGAACGACTGTTACCGGTGAGTGTACGTGGGCGATCCGGGAAAGCGAGAACGCGATGCAGTGTTAAGTAGGAAGGAGACGCGCGCCGGTCCCACTCCCGGGCCACGCATTCCCAAACCCTTCCACATCTTGCTGAAACTTGCACTATTTTATTTAAAGCTTAGACTTTAATTTACACCTCCATTGTACTGCGAAACATCAAAGTCGTTAAAATAAAACACTAACATTCACTCACGAGCTAGTTAAATGGATATATAAAAAGGAGCAAGGCTTGTAGAAAAAAGTCAACTTCCCACATATCTTTACATCTAGATATCTGTATAATTATATATATTTTTTCAGAGTATCCTGGTCTTCTAACAGTTAGGTCTAGATTATTCTGAAATTTAAGTACTCTTCAACCTACTTTCTATATTTTAGTCCAACTGGAACCATCATGGAGCACTCACACACAATCTGTTTGCCATTATCTAATGTTTTCCAGCTCAGTTTTAAGCCGACCGCCATAGTACCTTCTTCGTGAACATGTACTAGGTCAACACTTGTTTATTTTGGCCCTTGACGCTTTCTCCCTGAGCCCTCCTCCTAAGACATTTTGGCAATCACCCACAGACCCTTGGGAAGATGATGTGAATGACAAAGGCACAGCTTGGATCAGCTCCAGAGGGACTACATTTTAGCGTTAAGAAGGTGGTTACTTAATCCAGCCTTGGAATAATGTGAAACTCTGTGATCTCACTGATATTAGTAGTGAGTCTCCACCCCCAATGTAGAATGAGGGATTCATTTTCACAGATGGCAGCGACGCTCTGCAGCGATCAGCAGAGGTCCCGCACTCGGCTGCCGTAGGACTCTGCCTTTATGCTTCGCACAGCAAATTTCTCGGTGAACTTGGCCAACATTTATCTAATTGCTGAAATCCTTTTAGGAAGCTATTTGATCTTACAATGGAGGAATGTTTTCTTACTTATAAATAACTCCACAAATGCTAAAACCATAATCTTAAACATAAAAATAGTCTTCCTCATGAAGGTAATTTAAAAGGAGATCTTATATTAAATATAGAGATCCATATTAAATATGGAGATCTTATATTTAAGATCTTATATTTAAGTATATGCCTATTAAATATAAAACCCAGTGATTTGATTGGCAATTAGATAATAAAAATAGTACTAGAACTTAATGGTGTCTGTGGTGATGATAGAAAGGTTTGTTACAATTTTAGATGTAATTACATAAGTAACTGCCCTTACATCTTCAGTCTCATTCTATACAGCAGCTGAAAGTGCATTTCACACGGCATTCTTATTATAAACCGATCAGATTTTTTACTACATTACGGAACTGGAAACATGCTGTTCTAATTCATTTTTAACTGAAGTTCTAGTGGTTTTTCTTGTTTGTGCTCGTACCTACCAGCATGTTTTTAGTACGTTTCTGGAGAAGATTTTGAAAGGGAGACAGTAGCCAAGTGAAGGAGGATTACCTTTTTCACAGTAGCGGCCTGTGAAACGCAGCGGGCAGTCACACTGGAAGGCAACGTCGCCACCTGACGGGAAGACGGGGCGGCAGGTGCCTCCGTGGTGGCATCTGTTCTCCTGGCAGACAGAGGAGGCTGCCACAGGGGGGCCGAGGGACGCCTCCATGGGGCCACGGCCTTCTGTCCTCCTAGCAGGGCCAGCGGAGGCAGCCATGGCAGACACAGTGGCTTCTGGGGGTCTGTGGTTAATAAAATCAAAACACAACATATAGGTTAGGAAAGCACAGAATCTAAACAGAAATAATAGAAAATACGATTCCAATTAAAAGGGCTCCAAAAAGAGGAGAAAACCCAGGGCGCACAGGAGATTGCAGGTGCCGGTGTTTCAGGGCGGGCTTCGTCGTTGGTGACTTCTGAGACTCGCGGTATGACCCCGGGTGGACACTGGGCTGTGGCCTTCAGGGTTCTCAGAAACTACATTAATTTATTCCAAGTGCAAGAAACCTGCTGGGCTCGGTCTCCAAGTGCCTATGTGCCAGCTCCTGTTTGGAAGAGGATCAGAATTTCTCCTACCACTGCTCTCCTATGACCGTGTCAGATTTTAGGAGTCCAGGACCAAGCAGTGACGCTGTTATATCTTCCGATGGTAAATGTTGCTGGATTCTGAGGAGGATGAATTCCTCAAAGTGACTTGTATTCATTTCTAGGAGTTACTACGATTCTTGAATTTTTTTTCACAGACATTACTGCCAGTTTAACATTTGTTATTGCACTAAATTATGAATAACAAATACCTTAAATACCTTACATTCTGTCAAACCCAATGTGATTTCTATGCTCCAAGGATTGTAAATACCCTTAATCTTGGAAGTTTGTTCAAACAAGTTCACGTGCATTGTTCTTTTTATCAAAATTTTACTCAATACTGGACCAGTACTACTTCTACATCATGTTCTCAGTTTCCTACCTGTGGTGGTGAAATGATGGTTCTCTCATCTCTGACTTTCTACAAATGTTATTTGCTCCACTGCGAGAATATTTAGCATGTGCTTGTGGATAGTGAGCAACTCCCATGCTGTAAATACTCTGTACATATTTGTTGGTTTCGAATCTCTGGCATACTCATAAGTGTTTTGTTTGGGAAATAATGCTCTGGAATTTTCAGCTAATACAATCATGTGAGAATTATTTTCTTAATATAAAAATCTTGCTGTATCAACAGCATATCTGAGTGAATCTTATACTGTATATTGTTATAAAAAGAGTATCTTAAGCAAAGAAGTAAAATCAAACATTCTCTGATTGACATTAGAGATCGAATGCCTAGGTTTTGCATCTATTGTGCACAGTGGTGTTGATTTTCTAGAATAAAATATAATGGCAAAGGTGGAGAAAATGAAATAATTAGAATCTTTGAAACATTTAACCGATGTAGTGTTGATGTGGAGACCAGGTCTCTCTGTCTGCAGTCCTTGTATAACCTGAGACTGCTTGAACAGTGCTCATTGCAGGATAGGTTGGGACAACATTTTCGTGACACAGGCTGGCATTCTCTCTTTGTTCTCAGTTGTAATATCCAGCAAGGGCAGATGGGTCACTTCTACTCTTCCATTTTATCTGACACAATGCCTGACCCCTTCATAAGTTCTCCAGTCAATATTTGAAAAATGGATTTTTATTACTTATTTGTAAATATACCACCTATTGTTGGCAGTCGAGTGGAGTACTAAAAAGAAAAACAGCAAGTGGAAATTTATCACCCCATGGTTAATTTCATAGCTTTATACCTTTTTCATTTCATAAACAATAAAAACTCTAACATATTTGATGCTGTCTTAAAGCAATCTTTTCTGATTTTGTCCTTTTGGGAGATTTGCCTAGTTCTTTCCATTTGTACTCAGAACAGGTGAATTTGTCCCTCAAAATTTCTGCAGACTAAATGGTAATGTTAATCAGCGTTACATGAGATTTACTACTCCCTATTCCATATTCTGATTTTATTTCTGGTTTTAGTGCTTTTGAATGACTTCACATTTATTCCCACACTTGTAATGGACTTCATGAACTGGGTCGATAACCCTTCCTCAGGAATAAATTACCCTGACTCAAATGTCATTGCCCCTTTCCCCCCTCCCCCCATAGCTGCTCAGGGAGCCCGTGTCTCACCCAGAAAAAGCCAGCATGTTCCACATTCCTTTGGTTAATTGATTACAGAAACGGTTACTATCAATTGACCCATCAATTAAACATCGACATCGTAGCTCAGATTTCTGAAGCAGCATCATTCAGACACATTTATAAAGACAACCGCTCATATCTGGAACAGCACTGTTAACTATGCTGACTTCCAGCACTTTATGAGTTACAAAATGTGCCACAAAGTTATCTGTTTTAGAATTAAACTACACAAAATTCATTCCATTTATGTTGTACTTAAAAAGACAAATTTTAGTCTGAGTGTCAAAATTTCAACTTATTTTTACATAAAGTTTAAAAATATCAAGTAAAAATGGAGGTTTATTAAGGCACAATGTAATTAGCATTAAACAACACAGTTTCTCTATTCTACAAATCAGGGATTTCTGAGAGCTTAGAAGTAAATTTGGACTCAAGATTTTCAAGGTTATTTTTTAAATAATGAGGTTTTAAAAGTCAGTCTTGTCCTCTTTCCTTGTATAAACACTTGATGTACTGTCTGTCCGAAATACTGTGTGGGAAGAATCCAGTTGCTTCTGGGACATTGCTGCAGGTTAAACCGTTGTGACAAAAACATGAAACAAGGACCTCAAGAGTGTCTTCCCGACTCTCAAAGGAACAGGGGCCTGACTCAGATGTGGGAATTCTGGGACCAGAAATGCAGGAAAATTCTTCACAGGACTTGGAAGCATTAAACAGAAACAAGGAATCCAGCTAGACGAATGTTGGATTTAGGTCTCCTATTAGTGTAAGAAAAGTTTCAAAAGGAAGTTAGATTTAAAAGCGATTAGTGTGTTGTAACTTGGCAACATAACATGTACCTCAGATACAAGTGACACAGTAGCCATATTTCTGTTTTCCCTGAAAGCGCACTGTCAGCACGCAGACCCCATCTTACTTTGCCTTTTTACCTATTAGGTTTCGCCATTCAGCTTTGTGTTTTCACCAAAAATGATTCCTTTGGGCTTCCTTTTCAGTAAGTGTAGTTTTCTATCCTTTTCGTTAGTCCTGGAGTACTGTGTCACTTGTGTGCACCATGACCACGTCTATCAGTTGATTGTGGTACAGTCATGTCGCCATAAGTGTTTCCTCCTGTCTGGGTTATCATCATATTTCGATGGTTATATTGAGATATAGTTCATGCATACAGATCACGCCCACGTAAATGCACCCTGCGGGAGATTCTGGGAAGTACACATGCACGGCAGCCATCACAGCCTGTCTTCGTGTTGTGTCAACCCATGAAAAACAGCGATAGGTGGCTAGGTGAGACAGAACAGGCGGAGAGGGGTCAGCCTGGAGAGAATCGTGCAGAAGGCGAGACACGGAGGGCTGTGGCCACGGTGTGGAGATGCAGTGGCCGGGCCTGCGCCTCCCAGAGATAAACGGCGGCTTAAGACTGGACCGCACACAGTCAGTGCCACCGTGCAGCGAGCCTGGAGACCAGGCACAGCGGGGACCAGGACCCCGGACGCACCCCCACCCCTTCCCAGGAACGCCGCCGGTCTGTGTTAGCAGCTACAGAAAAGCTAGAGTTCATGACGCTCGCCCTGTACCCTGCCTTTTACTTCCCTATCAGATCAATACCAGCTAAGTGACAATACTCATTGCTATTCGTCCACTGCAGTTTGACTTGTAGTTACCCAAATTGTGAAAATATCCTTGACAAAGAGCCCTGGCAGCCACCTGCTTCCCAGACTCCTCTCATCTTCCAGGAGCTTTCGCCAAACTTCTCGTATTTAGTTACATCAGAACTAGTATGCTGCTGCTGTTTTAAATCCCGTTTGTTTGCTCATATCACTCATACATGTGGTAGAAAATAACCTTTATTTTAAGTTAAAAGCTGTCTTCAAAATGGGTCCGACCTTTTTCTGCACTGTTCTCCTGGAGTTGTAGTGAAGCAGACCAGCCAACTCCTGTCAAATATGCGTGTACATAAGGAGATGAATATGTGAAGCTGGGGCTGCTTATCAATAGACTGAAACATCAACTTTTCTACTTACATATTAACATATCTTGCATATTAATAAGCATCATATCTACAAGCACCTATAGCTATAGTTTTAAGTGCCTATACGTAGATCCACATCTACACCCATGTCTACAGCTTATTTTGCCTTTTGCACTATTTGAGCGTTTCTCGGGTGTCAGGCCCTCGATTCCTGCACAAGGTCATTGACAGTGACCCGGGGTCACTTTGTCCTGTCCTAAGGGTAATGCATCATGGGGAAAATCCACAGGAAAACCTAGATTCTGCTCTGACTTCCAAATCACTGCGGCACAGAGTCTCCACATTAAGCATATTGAAAAATGGCTTCCAAAGTTTAAATTGTCAAATTTCTTAACTAGCTGTAAAATTTGATGTTGATTTTAGTTTGATCAAGTTACTGAATATAATTAATCATACTGAATTTTATCTGATAGCAAACCCATGTAGAAAAATGCCCCCTATTAGAATGCATTCAGTTGGCATTCTTACATTAAAAGATAAAATGTGTAAAATTCCTGTACATGTGAAATTCTCATTTTGTTATTCAAAATAAGTACTAGATATCAAAACAACAAAATTTCCTTAGGAAGTGCAATATAATTCCAAACGTCCCTGTGTTCTGTCCTGGAGCCTGAGCTGGGGGCCTCCCCCTGCGCCCTCCAACTCCGCCTGCGGCTGCAGGCCAGGCTCTCCTTACTGTGTCAAAAACGCAGCGGTCCATGCTGGAGCAAGAGTCACCACCCAACAGCACACAAAGGCTGTAATTTCAAATGTGAAGGAGTTAATTCACTGAGCAAAGCGGTCCGATGCCACGAGGTGTTTCCACTTCGGCCCACTCCAGCGCCTCCTTCGCTCTCAACACGCCTCGTCTTCAGCTCGTGCATCTTTGCCAGCGCCTACACGCACCCCGATCACCGGTGCTCTGTGCCCAGGGCGCTGGACAGGGCTGGCACCCAGGGCTCCGGTCACCACCTCTGCCACACAGGCCCCGTGGACAGACACAGCTGCTTGGTGCTGCACTGCAGAGTTCGGCCTCGCAGGTCAGCTTTTCTGCTCCGCCAGGAAGTGGGAGGAGCTGGGTCTCCTCTTGGCTTCAAATCTCTATTCCGCACCGCGTCTACTTGTGACCCGGGGAGGGGACTTCACACTTCCGCAGCTTTGTGCCGGCATTTCTCCTCCTCGCCTCTAGCTCTAGTCTGCTCTCCCACTCCCTTATCCATTTGCTCTGCTTCCTAAAAAGCCAGATGATTCAAAAGGCTGTTTTTACTTCCGCGGATTGTGTAGAATTCACGCTTTCTTTTGGGATCAGGGAACCACAATGCCACCGGTTTGGAGCAGACACCAGACTGGGTCTATGCTCAGCGTAGGTAATGTGCTCCATCTAAATGCAAAATTTCATCTCTGGAAAATCCGCCTTTTGAAACCAATTTCTGCATTTTCATGTTAACTGTCTTCATTGGCTGTCATTTGAAAATACTATAATCATGACTCACGCTCCTTTTTCAAGGTACTGGTAAGGATCTTCGTCGCTAGCACCAGGAAGCCTTGTGAAAACCCTGCCCCTTCAGGAAAACAGGGAAAATTGGTCAAGTTATCCAACAGTCAGTTCCTCAGTTCTCTTCTTCCTGTTCTCTCTTCGCTATAAAGCCTAAAAATAATTTAGAAACTTGTTCATTCTTCTTATATTACTTCTATGTTCAAAATTATTCCAAGTCAATATATGCTCTACTTTATGATTTGGTCTCATCTTTTTAGTTTTAAATTTTATTTATGAAAAAATAAAATAAAATTTCATAATCAAACAATAAAAGAAGAGAATAACAATAGTTATCACACAATGTATCTTTATTTTCAAAGTAGTTCAGTATTATGTGTCTCCAGGGCCTTAACAGACCCCCAGTGCATGTTTTAATCACACATTAGTGCGACATTATTAGCATTCCACCCATGTGCTTTTCATTGGCTGGGATTACCCCGAGTGCAATTTAATGTTAAATCCTCCCGTTTTTGGTTCAAGCCTAGAAGCTTAGGCAAGTCTTGCAGCTATGTTCTCAGGAATGCAGAGGAATGAGTTGGTATCTATATCAACTTCTGTCGTCAAAATCATATTATAAACAATGTTATTAAAGTACACCTTAAAAACCTGCAGGTTTTTCCTTTTCAGTTATAAAATATCTTGGTTATTGTTATTGTCATTATACAAATGTCAAGTTTAGAAATTTTAATGGTAGTTGTTCTTAGTGTAAAATGATTCAATGTGTTGAATCATTTCTCTAGTTTGTTGATAAGTTTTCTAATTAGGAATACTTCAGTGTCTATCATTCTATAAGTATGTTACTATAGTGGGTACTTTTGAAAAATAATACACATATAGCACATTTAACATATATTTCATAAAGACCTATGAAAAATTAAACTCTCCAATTAGCTTGAGTGTGAATTTCCTTAATTCTTTATCAAAGCTAAATATCTTTGTTTAATTGACTATACATCTGATGAATGAAAATAATAAGAATCGATAACTTCAATTGTTGTTTCTGCTTAAATTTTAATGTATAATTTTTCATTTACATCTTATGTTGAACTGTTATAATATATACTTTTCTCTCTTCACCTGAGTTGTTTGTCTTACTTTTCAATTTAAAAGAAATAATTATATATTTTGGTCTCACTTTTCTGCTCCATCAGGAAGCAGAAAAAAAAGCCTGCTCTTTCCGAGAATTTTATGGTGTTTTTTGTCTTTTCTCTCTCTTCCTGCCACTGCTGAAAATCACCTTGTTTCGTGGCTGGTACTTTGTCCCACTTGCCACACCACTACAGGTGGAAGCTGGCCTCTACTTTTAAGCAACTTCCAGAATTTCTCTGAATTTTAAAATGCAAAAGGAAATTTGACTGTTTTTCATTGCTGATATGTGTATGTATACATAGAGTGAATGTCTTTATATTTTTGTATTTTTTATAGATTTTACATGAAAACAGACTATGTTTGGGTGCTGTTGGCAGCGCCAGTAATGTTTTTCATATTTGTACTATGCGGTATTTTTTAAATTATAATCTGTAAGACTTACTGTTTAACTTTAATTACTTAAGTAATCAGCACATAGTATAGTTCCAACACTCACAATTATTTAAAAAGTATTTTCACATTATAAATATTCCAATTCATGATATGTTCTAAAATAAGGTATAAAAAGCAATCATATGTAAGTATAGAGTGCAGCGAGTCATTACAATAAGTTACTTTTGCATCACAGATCCTTAAAGACAATTATGTGAATGCTGCTAGGGTTGAGATTTTTAAGGTCAATAGAAAATGGAACTTAAATGGATAAATTTATAAAAATTATGGTTTGGTTAAGAGCTTACCTAATGTCTTCATTTAGACTTAGCAGTTGAAGTGTGAATACCTTGCCTCAGTAAACAGCAAGATACACACACACAAAACATTTTAAATAACCGTTTCCTGTCAAATACAAGTATTTTATTATATTCATTAAATTAAATTTATTCCATTCATTGCGGAGACATAATACTTTGGAAAACTTCCAAATTAGTATAAAACTTACCGGAAAGAAGAACATTGTAAAATATCTGTCAAAATTAAAAATTACTTATTTTCTGGAAAGCATATCCAAATTAGCAAAAGCCAAGTTAATAAAAGCAGCACTATTAAAAGGTCATACTTAATCCCAGCCGTAAACACATGTTGCTGACAAAGAGAAATACAAATTTGTGTTCTGAGTCTCATAAGAAAAGAAGGACTTTCTCAGATTCAGAAGGGCCCCAAAGAGTATTTATTTTATGAAGCGGACACCTGACAGGACTGGGACTGTGAATTACCCCAGTGGGGATCTGAGAAGCGCAGTGGGTCGGGGAGAAGGCAAGTCAGTTTGGTAGGACCCCTGTGTGCCGTTCCCTCATATATTCAGCCAAAGAGGATGTGCTGTCCAGTCTGCTGAATGCATTAGAAACCCTGGGGTCAGGATTATAGGAACGAGTGTCAAAGAGATCCGACTGCGGATCGAACCTAAGTCCTTAGAATACAGCTATAGCCACTGGTATGTTTTCACTTTGAGACAGTGTCAGGTTAAATTGCTAAGCTGCTCCTGCAGCCCTGGAACTGGCCGCCTTTCTGTCTCAGCCTCTGAGAGCTCTGGGCTTGCAGCCTGGGGCGCCATGCTCAACTTAGGTTTACATTTGAAGGGATCACCTGTTTTGTTGGAAAAAAAATAGGCAGGTGTAACTTCATAATGCTTTGCACATTTACTCTACTGATACGTACCTATGAGTACTTACATTTATGCACTTATATTTAAAATGAGAAAGCAGAGGTAAGCATTTAACGAACTTGTTAAGAAATCGTGAGACAAATGCATATAGCATGTAGATTTGAACCCATAGGGTTGAAACTTGAATTGAAACCTTCCAAAAAAGGGAAGGCCCAAGGTGTCAGGGTCGAAGATGCACAGATTTGTGACATTATAGGAAAAGCAAAACTGCCAGGAGAGGATTCCTCCGTGGTGCAGGGTGCAGAGTGAGCGGCACCCAGGCCTCACTGGAGGGCAGTGTAGAGATCTGGAGGGGAAGGGTTGCACACGGTTTGCCATGGAGGACCTTCGTGGTGTGTGTGTGTGTGTGTGTGTGTGTGTGTGTGTGTGTGCGTGCGTGTGTGTGCATGTGCATGTGTGTGCACAGGCACTGATAAGTGAGCCTTGGGAAACAGGCATGACCTGCTTAACAGTAAGCTCCCTGGCCATGTTTTAAAGCAAAGACAAGAGTAACGTTTGAGCAGAGAACTGATCATCCTTGCTTGGTTTTTAAATTACAAATGTGGGTTCATGTGGAGCGCAGTTTGTAAAGAAGAAATAGCGGAAGGCAACTGAAACAACATGCAGGAGGGAGTGGACTGAGCCGTACTGAGAGTGTTACCATGGACACCGAAGGGCGTGGATGTGAGTGAGCTTTGCTTTTTAAAAGAATTTGAGATCAGTTTCCTATACGAGGCCAGGAGTCATCAGGAACAGATGGTGTACTCCGAAGGATAACTAAAGGAAGTTTAAGGAATAGATTGCTTCATGTTGGAAAACTAAGAAAATCAAAAGACATGGGGACAGGCTCTATGATCACAACCGGCCGCTATCAATGGAAGAGGCAGGCAAACACCCAGAATGCTTGCTGTAAAGTGGACAGAGATGCAGGAGTGGAAGAAGACGCACCTGACAAGGCCTGTGGCCTTTGAGAGTGGAGTTCAGGCCTCACAGACTTGAACTCTGCCAAACTCAGCGGCAAGCCAGAGGTTCTCACGCTGTGTCCGGTGGGCTGTGGCCCGCAGAAAGCAGCCTCCTCCACCTCGCAGCCACCACCAAGGCGGAGAAAAATTGTGAGCAGGTCTAGAAATCAGGAGGATAAGCAGCCCCAGGAGAAAGAGACAGACATGTGAATGGAACTTAGGTCCTAAGTCTGGGCAAATGATTGAACAGCAATGTTTACTAATGAGGAAGAAATAAGTCCCATGGTGTGAAAAACTCTCCACCCAGTTCTGGCTGTATGATATCTGATTTTCTGGCCTTTAAAATATTTCTTTTCCAACTTAGGAGACTAGGAATTTGAACCTGTAAATGTATATCACCACTTTATGTGAGATGTCGGCAAAAGATAACTTTACAAGTAAACAGTGACCCATTTAATAACACCTCTGCCCAGCTGAGATGCAAAATGGCGCTTCATGGTGTCATTCACCCTGGACAGAACTTCAGGCACCTGTGGACGGGAGGGTAGCAATTTCTCCACAGAGGACACTGTGCGGTTCTCACAAGTGACTACTGCACACCTCCGAACGATCAGTGTAGCGCTTCAGGGTTATTAAAACAGAGCACAAAGCGATAAGGCAATGGGATGTGTTCACTACAAATCCAAAATCTGGAGAAAAATGTTAGACACAATTGTTTTATATTCAAAATACAATGCAAGGGTTTGCAATGGTTTTAGACTATCAAGAGAAACATAATAAACTTGTGTTGAAATCTTAGGAAAGTATGCACACAAAAAGTCAAGTAGAACTGAAATGTAAAATCTCTCACTAAAAGTCTTTGTTTTTCAAAGTATGGGCTCAGACACTTCATCCTCTATATTAATATCTGTGTAAATTCTAAGAGAACATAAAGATAGAGCCATGTCTTACATTGATTTTGTGTTTTTTGTGCTTCTTTTCCTCTATGCAAGCCTTAAAATAGAGAAGAATTTGTGTGATTTCCTTCAGAAGAAAGAAATATAATATCCTAGATATTATAAGAAAGCACATAATTGGATCAGAAGTTACCGAGGCAGAGGATGTCATGGACATCAAACATTTGGTGGGTAAAGACATTTCATGTAAATGCATCTGTGAGAAACGGCACCCCGGGGTGGAGGCTGGAGTTTATATACAGTTGGCTCCCCTGCATTATACGGTTTGTAACGTTTCACCTCCCCTCAGGAAATGTCAATTTGACACTTCTGACCTTTTCCATGGCTCAGTCCATAATGCCTGTGAATACTGTAGTCCAAAAGCGCCCCAGCCACACTTGGGGCACATGGACATCAGAATTATCATGCAGCTGGGCCGGGGATATAGATCAGTGGTTCCGGCGCCTGTCTTGCAAGTGCAAGGACCCGGGTTTGATCCCCGGTAACCACATAACAATACTGGGCGTGGAGACTCACTCCAGCAGCAACCAGTACCATACACCACAGTGCTGGGCGTGGTGGCTCACGCCTGTAATCCCAGCACTCGGGAGGCAGAGGCAGGAGGATTGCTGTGACGTGAGTTTGAGGCTGAGCTCAGGGCCAGCCTGAACCACAAAGGGAGACCCTGTCTCAAAAAAAAAGAACTATCACACAGCTGTATTCTGTGGT
The DNA here is from genome assembly GCA_004026965.1 of Petromus typicus. Classification (NCBI taxonomy): domain Eukaryota; kingdom Metazoa; phylum Chordata; class Mammalia; order Rodentia; family Petromuridae; genus Petromus; species Petromus typicus. Next base: position 22,655 of record PVIR01019371.1, read on the forward strand.
GAGAGTGGGCCTGGCCACGCGCACAGGCAGGGCCACTGAGGACACTGCGAGGCCTCCTCTAAGTTTAATGTTTTTTCTAGTTAAGAAAACAGGAGACACGTAGCTCTTCCGAGCTAGGATTCCATTCCTTATTCATTTCTTCTGTTTACTATGATGACATTACAGTGGCTATTTTGGTAGGAGCACCTAAATGTGCCCATCACTCCAACCCATTTGTTCCGTATTCACTCACTTTGGCCTCCCACAAGGTCGAAGGTTTGGACATTATCCAGACATATGCGATTAAGAAGCTTTTAGTGAGGTTGATGAGACTATGGGTGAACTATTTGATGATGGTTACAGTATTGGAAAAGGTTCTACGATGACACAAAAGAGGAAAAATAATGAAGCTTGCTTCAAAAAATCCAAAAGCCTTGATAGAATGGCCAAGTGAGCTAAATCCCAAGGAACAGAGGGATTTCCAAGTGGCAAATGTTATTCGAGACTAAAGAAAATAGTATGTGAAAACGAGTGAAATATTGAAACCGTATGTGAAAAATTGTAGATATTTCTGGATTTTGAGGCTGGGAATTTTTATACTTTGGAGATGATTTGTAAGCCAGTAAATGTTGTGGGATTATTATACTTGGATGTCCTTAAATGCCAGCTTTTGAACACTGTCTTACAGAGCCTGAAACGTCCGAGTTTCCTATTAGTGTTTCGGAGCTGACTTGCTCTAGCGGCTCCACGGCTCTGCCCTGAGTTCATGTTTCCATGCCTTAAGATAAGATGACATTGTAGTAAATTTGTTTGTACTCTGCTAGTAGAGTAAGACTTGAGATGTCTGTGAAAACGTGTTTGCTCTTCTCAGCCTTTAGTCGCACGTAGCAGAAACACTAGAGCAACACTGACCCAGGTGTCTGTGGGTTTCAGGCCAACTGCAAACCTGGGTGCAGGTGTAAACAGGTTTGGAAATCAGACTTTTGCTGTCGTAATGAACAGGCATCAAATTTGCACCCATTGTTTTGTCACCGGAGTGGCTGATGGACTACGCACCTCTACACTGTCACGGCCTCAGGTAACAGCCACAGAGCGTTTTCTGGTCCTGGGCATTTCTTCAGAGTTTCTGGTGACCGTGCATCATGGTTTGGACAGAAACATTCCCCACATGCACTCTGGTGGTGTCGAGACTTTTGGAAGGTGATTCCATCATCCACGTAATGAGCCGATGCACCGAGGCGACCCGCACAGGTGGATCCTTTCTCAGCTCCTTCCTTTCTCTCGAGCTTTTCTCCTGATCCCACTGTCTCTGGCCAACAAGAATGGAACCACTTTTCTCTCTCACACCCTGCTGCACTGCCATGTCTGCACTGGAGGGAGCTGACCATGACTGACACCTCTGATAGACAAATATACAAGATGTGTGAAGGTTTGTGAGCCACACAAATCCTCAGTGGGGAGGCTGATCACAATGCATAAGCAAAATGTACCAAATACTCAATAAAGGAAAAAGTGAGTCCGCCCCCTTTAAATTGTGTATGTCAGAAATTTTGCTTCATTCGGAAATACTTACTAGTAATATTGGTGAGCACTGGCGTCTTTTCAGCTGTTATCTCTCAAGAGCAGTACTGGGTCAGTATTGCGTGGGGCCCCTATGACCACAAAGCCTCCAACAGGGACCTGAGCCTGTGCCAGGCACCAGCAGAGCTCCAGCTTCCTAGAGTCTGGATCGGCTGCCATAGAGGTGTCTCAAAAGAACATCATGTTGGATTCCTGTGGTCATAGTTTCAAACAACTACAGCATTGTTAAACAGGATTTGTAACCTGTCATTAGAGAATGTGGTAGCTTGGAAAAGTCTTCATGTGTGTTTGATGTCCATTTGTTATGGCTTGTGTCTAGATGTCCCCCAAAGCCTCGTGCATTTGTAGACGAGCTTTTCAGAGGTGGCTCGAGCTACATCGTGCGATAGTGGGGTTAAGGGTGCATGATCACTAAATTAGTCTAAGGGCTAGTTTAGCACAGTTCTGGGTGTGGACAATGGGAAGACCCACATGGGTGTGGGAGGGACCCCAAAAAGGGAGGAAGTATGACAAGGATAAAGGGAAGAGGCAGGCTGGTACTGCTGCTGCGTTGCTGTCTCTTGCCTGCTTGCCACACATTGTTATTTCTCTGTCATGCCACTCTGCCTTGGAGCAGCCAACTATGGGCTGAAATCTCTATAGACTCTAAACTAAATACACCTCTCTTCACACTTCAGATCTTGGATATTTTGTCCCAGTAATGAGGAAAGTAACAGATAGTCTCTGTAGTTAAAAAGTAGAACTACAACACAAAGGTGCCAGCCATGTAGACAGTAGACTAGAAAGTAGAACTAGAATACAAAAGTTACAACCTATGCCATGATCTTAGGTGCTTCCTTTTCCTTTTACAGGGTCACTTTCTAGCCCGCTCCACTCCGCACTGTACGCAGGAAATCAATCAATCCAGCTGCGTACTAGGGTTCCTGTGCTCTCTGGCTTTGAGGTGATTTGGCTCAATGGGGACCCCTGAGCAGAGTTGGGTGGGAAGAAGGGGATGAACTTGGAGCAGATACCGTTGAGACCACTGCATTTCCTGCAACTTCCTCACCCCTGTGGTTCTGGGTCCAAGGCTGGACACAACCTCCGGGCTGCAGCCCGGGATTTGTACCCTGCCCACCGGTAGTTTCCACCCTTCCTCTGTTCCTCCACTGCGCGCTCTGGGGAGGAGATCTAGCTGGGAATGCGGTCACGTGCTGTGCCTTCCTCAGGCTCTGACTCACATGCCTGCCCTGGAGGAGAAGGTGGAAGACAGAGGATGTGGGAAGTTACCTGCAGACAGAGGGAAAGTGGCAAAGGACAGTGCTTTAGGGTCGTCAGATTTGAGGGAGTCTGGGTGATAAAGACCCTTGGACGAGGACAGACAGCAAGAATAACCTGATGTAAGCAAGACTTGGAAAAGGTTATGTGAAAAGCAAAAGGTTTTTCAAGGTAAAGGAATGTTAAGTGCTACTGTGAGATGGAAAGATGTGAAGTTTGGAATATATTCATTGAATTTCAGCTGTTAAGCCATCACTGTTGACCTGATAATTTTAATCTCAGCAAGGGCTCCCTTTGAATTCACCAGCAACTCCTGAAATGTTTCGTGAATAGGAAGTGTGAAAGTTAGGGGAAATGTGAGACCTGTTCCTGCAAAAGTTTAAACGCCTAGAGAAAGACAGAATTAGGAAAGGTCCAGGAAACTCACACCTTCACCTGACATTATTCTTGTCCAGTTTTTCCACTAACGTCAGTCCTGTGTTCTGCTCCCAGGTCTAGTTTTCTATTGGCATTTATATTTTATTGAAAAGATAAGTGCAATTTGTTGTAAATATCCTGAGTTACTGGCAGCAAAGTACTCAGTGGTAGAAAATTAATGAGGCACAAAATTCTTTTTGAGTATTTATGACTTTAAAAATATTTGTGGTATTTTGATGTATTTCTTATTGGATTAAATAAACGAATCATCATTTGGCAAAGAGATCTTATTGCTGCTTTCATTCAGATGTTTTCTCTGAAAGATACTTATTTACTGAGTTAATTCAGTGTTATTACTTAAATAGCTGTGTTGTTGTGTCTGTGTGTGTATTTGTATGTATGTAATTCCTAATGTACAGAACACAGCAGGTCTGTCACATTGTATGTACCTTTCTTATACATATCATTTTTTTTTTTTTTTGAGACAGGGTCTCGCTTTGTGGTTCAGGCTGGCCCCGAGCTCAGCCTCAAACTCACATCACAGCAATCCTCCTGCCTCTGCCTCCCGAGTGCTGGGATTACAGGCGTGAGCCACCACGCCCGACACTGTGGTATGTGGTACTGATTGCTGCTGGGGTGAGTCTCCACGCCCAGTATGGTATGTGGTTACTGGGGATCGAACCCGGGCCTTTGCGCTTCCAAGACAGGCGCCAGAACCACTGAGCTAAATCCCCGGCCCCTATCATAACATTTTTATGCATTGTAATATTATTTATTCCTCCTACATGTAGCACATAGCTCAGTGGTCTCCTAAGTAAGTAGTAGAAATTCATATACATGTTCCGTTTTTTATGCTACAATTACTGATTCAATATAGATATGATTTTAATTTTATAACATAATAATTTACTTATATGAGACAGCCCAACATATTTCCTAAGTGAAATGAATCATTTAACTATTTAACCTTTTTGAAGATTTACGTACATTTAGAATTTGAAGTGATATAGATATACTGTTTACTCAGGCTTTGCAAACAGATTTAGTTTTACAATTTTCTAATACATACCTCATTTACCCTTCTTTAATTTAGGATATATGGGCTTTAAGTTTACGATGGTCAAACGTAAACACTGGAGAAGTGGCCAAGTGAAAAACTGCGAATGCCTTGGCCTGTTGCTTCAGGGCCCTCTCAGCTGACTGACTCCAGACTTGGGCTAAGTGTGTCTAATGCATCGGGCACTTGGCTCAGCCTGGCAGGGCTCCCAGTGGACGCTGTGAAGAAACCACTCACCCTGAGGAGCTGGTGCCTGATATTCCACTTAACAGGCTTCTGTGCATTTGGCTCCAATTTCCTCCCAGCTCCCTTAGTTTTCTTTTTAATGCAAAGCTACTGAAACAAAAAAAGGAGAGGAAGACAAAGAGGTAGGGACGGGGGAGCCCCACTTTTCACACTGAGAAGGCGCTGAGGTTCACCTGTTCTGTGGCAAGGTCATTACGGCCTCTGCACGAAGCCTGTCTCCAGAGCAGAGCCCGAGGTCGACGGCTAACGATACAGATGAAAGGCAGGCGAGCAGCATGCACACCACCCACCACCAGCACTGCCTTTGGCACGTGAGCTCACTGAGACCAGAGAAGCCAGGATGAGGCGACCATGTAAATGCTCGCCCTGGGGATAGGAGGGAGGCGTGAATAGGCCCGCACCTCCGCCGGAAGTGCCCACCTCTGCTTCTCTGCTGTTGACTCTCTGCAACTGCAGGACCAGACCTGGTCTCTTGCAGGTCACTCTCTCTAATATGTAGTTAACGCTTGAAAATCCACTATCTTTTAATGCAATATCTTTTTTATTCAAAGCTAGCCCTTGGTTCTCAAGTGTTTAAACTGAAAGAACTGAGCTGTCTTTAGTTCATTTTCTTATTTCCTCATTTCTTCTTATACTCTTTATTTTATTTGCCCTGTAGGATTAAATCCTTTTAAGCTTGGACTGCTAAAATAATTTCCTAAGTCTTCTCACAATCTTTACTTTCCAAATGACACTAGAAAGCTTTGCAAATTTAGTTTCTGAGACAGGACGGGAACTTTTTTGTATTCAACATCCAGTGAATAGCCTTAATTTTGTACAGAATCAAACGTTACAGTTCAGTCATTCTTCACTGTTGGAAGCTCAAGGTGAAATGTAGAACTTTGTACTGAAAGATGCTCTTGGTTTTACCTCCGTGTTAATTTTTTCATCTCTCATATATGAGAGATCTTGCTATACATGAAGGAGCCATAAGAACGTAACAACATGAAGGGTAAGAATGTTGACAAAGGTTATTATAGTATTTCCTGACAGCCACAAACACAGCAGGTCTGCTTAAAAATGCTCTGCTTGGGCCAGGGAGTTAGCTCAGTGGTTCCGGCGCCTGTCTTGCAAGCGCAAGGGCCCGGGTTCGATTCCCCGGTAACCGCATACCATACTGGATGTGGAGACTCACATGCAGCAGCAACCAGTACCACATACCACAGTGCCGGGCTGTGGTGGCTCACTCCTGTAATCCCAGGACTTAGGAGGCAGAGGCAGGAGGATTGCTGTGATGTGAGTTTGAGGCTGAGCTCAGGGCCAGCCTGAACTACAAAGTGAGACCCTGTCTCAAAAAACCTAAAAAAAAAAAAAAAATTGCTTTGCTTTACACTGTAAATGTTTGGCTTAGACTGAATCTCCCAAAACCACGAGCCAAATTAAATCTTCCTCCAAGTTGTAAGTGTTGGGTATTGTGTCTCAGAGAGGAGAAATCCATGTAATGCAGTAATTAGTATCATATGATATTATTCTTTCCTGTCTGTTTTGATCTCCAAATTATAAATGCTAAGGCAGGATTGATGACTTACATAACTTTGTGCCTCCAGTATCAGCCAAAGTACAAAATCCATTTTCTTGCTACAAACTTTTCTCAACTCTTAATTAGCCAGTGGTATGTAAGTTATGACCTGGTCTGACAATTATACAGGAATATTCATATCCTGAGCCTGTAACAAATGGTATTTATGGGAATAATTATGATGTAAATGAAGATAGTGATGATAATGATCACTATTCCAATGCTGCTGTCACAGCAAAGCCGCCCAGACAGATTCCGTAGCCCTGGCTTTGTTGTTGGTAACCAGAAATCCTGTCCTTCAGTCATGTGGAAAGGACCTAAGAGAACTTGGTGCTGGGCACATCCCACTGTGTGCAGCCTGCACAGGAAGCTGCGGTCCACAGCCCGCAAAGCAGCCTGGGAGCCAGGAGGCCGTGCGCATCGCGCTGTCCTCCAGTCACTCTGCTGTATCGTTTCGGGGAATTAGGCTCGAAGTGAGAATCTGGCTTGATGGTAGAGCATCAAGAGTGCTCTCTCTTGATCAAGAGTCTCTTGATGGAAGAGTTGGGCCCTCTTCAACCCCAGTTTCCAGGAGCACATGTCAGCTCCTGTGAGGGGAACCCCATGCCACTCCAGGCAAGTCCCTGAGGAGGCACCTGCAGAGGACTGAACCACGAGTGACCTCACCCACGGCCGGACAGTGAGAACCGCATGAAACCACAGCGTCTCACTGGAGAGGAGCCGTGCACCTAAGTTTCCACATGATTTTCTGTGCAAATCCATGAAGGTCCTTGTCTCTGTCATGTTGGGTCCCAGGAGAAGATGCATAAGTGAAAGGGGAACTGTTGGATCCAGGGCTACACAGTTTAAAGACAAAATAGGTTCAAACTCCACAGTTTGCCAGATCTGAGATACGAGTGCTTTTGTTCTAATTTCAGCACAGTTTCTTACACACACACACACTCCTCCTGTCTAACCCATTTACCATAAGGTACTAAAGCACTGTATTAAGGTATATAAAAATCAATTTAAATAATGAAATGTCTCAAAATGTTTAAGGGCTCCTGGTCTAGAATTCTATCTTTCAAAGTTTGCTAGTTGCCTATCGAGTGTGAGCCTCTAGGCCTTGCTGCCCTGTGCCACCCCTGTGTGACACGGCCCTACAGCTTTATGCCAGGCCGGCGTTCTTGTCAGCCTGTATCTAATGCACTGCACTTATGCGGGACTGGGAGCCACTTGGAATTTGATTTCTCTGTGCTTAAGATAATAGCAACGATGTCATGAATACAAAGTGCCCTTCAGCACACTTGCCCTCTGGTACAGCCCCGTGTTTGTTGCAGTGATTTGGAGTTATCTGAGTGTAGAGTGGCTTTTAGGAGACTCATCCACTGCAAATTCCTCTTTACATAAAGAGCTTCTCTTCAGAGGTCTTGGGAGCAAATATGCTAACCAGAGGTTATGAACAGGAGGCCTGGGGGCAGCTTTTCCAGGCTAAGACAAGGTTTCTGGCCAAGAGCTGTAAGCTCCTCCTGCTTCTGCTCCCAGCCCTGAATACGGGAATCCAACATGATCATAGTAATCTTCATATTTCTGTGAGGTCGTTCAGACGTTAGAGAGGCTTCTTCCAGTCTGCGGTCCTCAGACCTTTTTTCAGAGTGTTTACTGTAGGTACGTTTCAATTTTAAATGATTTTTCTGTCCCTCTGGGATGTAAACGTCTTCTCTTAGCCCAGTGTCTGCAGGGCCAGAACATTCCTTGCTGTGCAGTCACAGAAGGAGAAGGTACCTTGTGTCAGTCTGAGAGACAGGAGGAGCTAAATTGTGATAAATCAAAACAACAAACACAGATATTCTAATGACATTGACAAAATTCTTTCATTAAAATCTTCTAGGACTTTTCTACTAGCTCACTCAAGTTGCTAAAAATTCTCTCCCTCCCTCTCTCTCTCTCTCTCTCTCTCTCTCTCTGTGTATGTGTAGAGCTATGTCTGATTTCTCTAGCCTATCCCACAGTCTTGAATAAATAGTCTCCTTTGTTTATCTCTGGTGAAAATTTTCTCCTTTTCAGAGATATTACAGTGGTTGTTCTACCTAAAACAACATAACTCATTTTCTTTAACTATTCCAGAGTGTTTCATGACTTTGTTTAAAAATATTTTTCTGTGGAGGAGACTGAGTTTTCCTGGTACTCTGGTTGTTTCCCTCGCAGGCACCTCTGTGCTCGGCCATCGATGGTAAGGATTTTATAGCCTCTGCTGAAGCTGTTTTCAGAGTGACCAAGTCCTGGCCAGAGAGACAGAGGAACGTATGAAGCACTGGCAGGCACCCTGTGGCTGAGGGGCGTCTTCTTCTGTGTCCTCACCTTGCTGTTTACTGGAACACAGCCGACCTGCAAGAGTCTGGTGAGCTCGCTGCAGCACAGCCGGGAGGGACTGGCTGAACAGCAGGTAGGGAGTTGGGACCATTGAGGACCACCAAGGGCTACAAAGAACCACAGAAGACCACAGAGAATCTCCAAGGGCCATGAGGACCACAGAGGACAACTGAGGGCCACAGAGAACCACCGAACACCACAGGGGACCCCATGGGCTGCAGAGGATCACTGAAGACCACAGAGAATCCCCAAGGGACATGAGGACCACTGAATACCACAGAGGACCACAGACAACCTCCAAGGACGACTGAGGACCATAGAGGTCCCCCAGGGCCACAGAGGATCTCTGTCCTAACGTAACAACAAAAGCCCCTGCTTCTGTTTACAGATGAAACATTCTTCCATTTTCTTTCCTTTTAGATGTTGTCTTCTTACATTTTTATTTGTACATATTTGCAGTATGTGGTGATATACTCATTTTTGGAGTCTGTCTGAATACATGACACATCTTAATTCTTTCTCTCTCTCTCTCATCTTCTTCTACTTACTGGTCCTTTTGCCTTTTGCAAACACTTTCCCCTGTTACCTGACCTATATTTTGCACTGTTCTTTATGTATAAATTGGATTTCTCTTATAAGACAACCATGCACATATTAAGATGCTCCTGATTGTTACACTTTTTTTATAGATTATCTTTATTGGTACATTAAATATACACATCATGACTGCACTCCATAATGGGGATTTGTACCAGTATAAGACACAATTTAATTCTCATTTTTTCCCATAGCCCTACCCACCCTACCACCCCCCATATACATAAAATTTGTTTCCTTACTTTTTTGTTACAATCTCAACATTGTCCCCTTTCACCTTATTTTACATCGAGCATTTTCTATTTCACAATATATAACATACAATGCTAGGACTCATTTACATCTTCATTTTCTCATACCAGAGAAAAGA
>PVIR01019372.1:0-21808 GCA_004026965.1 Petromus typicus
GCATAGTTTCTGACCTACAGTTGTGTATGTATAACCCCAAGAAGCAATCATATGTGAGGAGGACACTGTACTTTCAGACATGCGAAAAGGTGCCAAAGTGACCTCCAGGCCCTTTTTCTAGGCTTTGTTTTTTTTGTTGTTGTTTTTGTTTTTTTGAAATAGGGTCTCGCTTTGTAGTTTAGGCTGGCCCTGGGCTCAGCCTCAAACTCACAGCAATCCTGCTTCTGCCTTCTGAGAGTTGGGATTATAGGTGTGAGCCACCACGCCTGGCACTGTGGTATATGGTACTGATTGCTGGTGGGCATGAGTCTCCACACCCAGTATTGTTGTATGTGGTTACCGGATCAAACATGGGCCCTTGCACTCGCAAGACAGGCGCTGGAACCACAAAGCTAAATCCCTCACCTTTTTTTTTTTGAGAGCCTCAGTTGTCCTACCATTTGGTATGTGGCCTCATTTGGTATGAGGCCCATTTGGTATGAGTCTTTGAGCCTTATTTTCTTACATTTTAGTAATATACTTTCCTGTGGGCCTGTTGTAAGCATTAAACAAGCTGGGTGTAAAGCATTTAGTGTAGTGCTGTGTTCATATTAAGTAGGTGGATTGTTGTTACCACTCTGGTTAGTGTGTTCAAACTATTCAATTTCAGTTTGGGGGGCTGGGGATTTAGCTTAGTGGTTCCAGTGCCTGCCTCGAAAGCCCAAGGTCACAAGATCAATCCCTGATACCAAAAAAAAAAAAAAACCACCCCAGCATCAACATCAATTTTTGATCCTTTCGTAGTACTGTTTTCTCTTTTGGTTGCTCTTGTCAAGTGGTTAATAATTTCATCAGATAGAGGTTTTGTGTTATTTGCTAGACCCTATTGCCGGTTTCATGGATGCCATTGGCAAGACAGCAGCATACTAGTGAGAGAAGGGATACACAGTAAAGCTGTGATGGGGGTAACAGGACGTAGCCATGGGAAAGTAGTGGAGAACCTACTTGGGACACAACAGTCTTAGAAAAAGAGACCTTTAATCTGGGATGTGAAGGAAGAGATAAGAAGTGTTTAGAAAGAGCTAAAGAATGAGTCATGAGGCAGATTAGAAGCAGGCTCAAAGGCCCTGAGGCTAGGACAAGTTTGACTTGTAGTTCTAGGTTGGCCAGTGTGAACAGAGTTAGTTCAAGATGGGGAGAGTTGGACACAAAATCAAGAGCTACACTGTGAGGATTTATAGTCCTAATGAGGATGGGATTTGATTCCAAACAGCATGAACAGCTGTTGGGAGACTTCAGACAGAAAAATGGCATGGCCTGAGTGTTGTGTCTGCAGTGGTCCTGGGAAGAGAGGGTGGAGGTTTGGACAGTAGGGTAGAGACAAGTTGAGAGGAGAGCAATGCTTTGAAATCTTGCATCTGAAATCTTGCATCATCTCTCAGTCTTGCACCTGAATTAGACTTGTGAGCTGTGTTAGTGCTCACCACGTAGCATACAGTGTCCATGGAAAGTGCATTCTGAGTTTTCAGTAGCTGTGCACAGATGAACTGTTAGACCACCTAATTTTATAGATTGGTTTTCCCTTTTAAAAATGCATTTGAGGGCCAGGGAGTTAGCTCAGTGGTTCCGGCGCCTGTCTTGCAAGCGCAAGGGCCTGGGTTCGATTCCCTGGTAACCACATACCATACTGGGCATGGAGACTCATGCCCAGCAGCAACCAGTACCACATACCACAGTGCTGGGCGTGGTGGCTCACGCCTGTAATCCCAGCACTTGGGAGGCAGAGGCAGGAGGATTGCTGTGATGTGAGTTTGAGGCCGAGCTCAGGGCCAGCCTGAACCACAAAGCGAGACCCTGTCTCAAAAAACCTAAAAAAAATTTTAAAAAATAAATAAATAAATAAATAAATAAATAAAAATGCATTTGAGGGGCCGGGGAGTTAGCTCAGTGGTTCTGGTGCCTGTCTTGCAAGCGCAAGGACCCGGGTTCAATTCCCCAGTAACCATATACCATACTGGGTGTGGAGACTCACGCCCAGCAGCAATCAGTACCACATACCACAGTGCCGGGCATGGTGGCTCAGGCCTGTAATCCCAGTACTAGGGAGGCAGAGGCAGGAGGATTGCTATGATGTGAGTTTGAGGCTGAGCTCAGGGCTAGCCTGAACTACAAAGCAAGACCTGTCTCAGAAAGAAATAAAATGCCTTTGAGGGCCAGGAATTTAGCTTAGTGGTTCCAGCGCCTGTTTTGCAAGTACAAGGGCCCGGGTTCGATCCTGGTAACCACATACAATACTGGGTGTAGAGACTCACACCCAGCAGCAATCAGTAGCACATACCACAGTGCCAGGCGTGGTGGCTCATGCCTATAATCCCAGCACTTGGGAGGCAGAGGCAGGAGGATTGCTATGAGTTCAAGGCTCACGTGGGATACATAGTGAGTTCAGGGCCAGCCTGAACTGCAAAGTGAGACCCTGTCTAAAATAAATAAATGAACTTTAAAAATGCATTTGAATGGACAAAATTTCATTTTAACACTTGGCTAATGTGCAGCTCAAAGAGACAATAGTCCAAGTCAGATTGTGGGAAGAGGATAATAAGAGTTTAAAACAACAGAAAGTAGTTTTCTGTCTAATTTTGTCTCAGATTGCTCTGTGTCCTAGCGAGGATTCTGATTACCAGGAAAAAACAACAACAAAAATGAATCAAGTAAATACAAAAAGGAATTCATAGCATTTTGGTTCCCAAGGCCTCAGAGAGCCTGAAATCAAGAAGTAAGATCCACTTGGAGCCAGGATCTCTTTCCTGTAGTCCCTGTCGCTTCTCTCTGGGCCGTGTGCCTCTTTCCTCTCTGTGCAGAGCAGCACACCCACGGGGTGAGAGGTGGCTGTTCTTGGCATCCAAGTGTTCAGTGACCTCTGAGGCTAGAATCTTAGATTCCAGTTCTTAGGGAAGGGGCCACGTGCCAGCTCAGGTCACATCCCTGCTCTCATTTGCTGTGACCAGTTATCATAGGGCACCTGTGTACCAACCATGCCTACCCTGTGAACAGTACTGAGTCAGGGAGAGCAGTTCCCAGCAGGGACAGTTGTGTAGATGGTGGTAGAGTCTAAAATGTCTTCTGCATTGGGATGAAGTTTTCTAACACAAGCCTCTGGCTGGGGATGGCGGGGCCATGAGGACTGGCGTGAGTGGAACAGCTCTCTCTCCTGCTTGGGTGTGCAATCCGCACGTCAGCCCCTCTCCCTTGGCCGTGGCCTTCGCCCTTGTGGCCTTCCCTTTTCTTTGGCTTTCTTCTTGCCACCCCTGTCCTCTTGCCCTCACCCCTACTCTCTCCACCCTGTTTATTACCCTAAGTTGCCTGGCCAGGCCTGCTGCTTCATCTTTTCTACCAGCTCCAGGGAAGTGAGGGCATCTTCCCTTCCCCTGAGTTTCCTTTGTCCCTGGCTCCCTGCCTAGTCCCTCTGCCTTCATGGCTCTCTCCATGTGCTTTTCCTTGGTGTTCCTTTTTTTCTTGTCTTGCTCTCAGCTGATGAACTTCTACTTCTTTTTCTGGAAGTACTGAGGCATCAGTATCTAGCACTTAAGCTCTCTCTGTGTCTTCCTGAGTAGGATACACAAGTCCCTGCTTTTCTGAAGTTGTTCTGGATGACTTGGTGTTACCTATAAGAGCTGGTGATGAATTATCAAGCATCTGGTCACGATTCAAGGTCTTACCTATGTCCACACCAACTCCTGCAGTTGCCTTGTGCTTAGCTCAAGTCTAAACTGACAAAACAGTTTACTCTTCCTCTGTCCTCTTCACAAAAGCAGTGGCAGCTTTCAGTGTGGCAGTAGTGTCTGAGACCTTTTAACCTTTGTCAGGCAATTCACAAGTGAATTTTCATACTCTCCCCTGCTGAGACCTGTCGGGTTGATACTGGCCTAGTAAGTCACCTTTGACACCTCAGGTCCTAAGTTCTGCCACACAGGGACAAAATTGACAGTGTGGCAGGTTTGGAGCACTGGGAAGAGGGGCCCACATATTCGGCCTGCAGATGCTCCCTGCACGCTGCCAAGCCGAAGCCGCGGCTGAGCTGAGTCACAGGCACACGGCCAGCTGGAGGAGACCCGGCATGTCACTGGCCTTAGGTCACAGCTGGACCTGACCCTGAGACAAGGTCACCTTCCAGGTATGGGGACGGGTGGCATCCCAGAGGTGCAGACCTAAGCACTCACTATTATCACTTGTTGATGAATTATCTTTTACAGGATCTGCATTTGTAGCCCTAGCTTTTTCACAAATCATAGACTCAGATGGGCTGTAACCTGCATCTGCCTTTCATTTATCCACACTAATCATAGCCTTTCTACCTCGTCTAACTCTGTTGATGATGACTCACTAATTTGAGGCAGGTGCAGAGACATTTTTTCTCCTGGTACTGGGGATCAAACTCAGGACCCTGCTCTTGCAAGGCAGGAACAATGCCACCGAGTTATATCCCTGGCCTGTGACTTGCTAATTTGAGAAACACTTTTAGCAACATTAGCTTCCTTATACAAATCTTTTCTCTCTAAGATTGTGGAGATGTGGGTTTTGATGTGTTATACATATTAGTGAGATCACGCAGATGCCACTCTCGTATTTCTCTATAGTGTCCTTCTTTCCTATTGTGATTATTTTCTGGCATCACGAGTCTGTTCACAACTGCATAAATGGCTAGCATTCAGGTTGTAACTTAAGACTGGTCGAATGTTAAAACTAAAATTCCGGTGGTAACCCAAGTTGTTCCTGTGAGGCCAGTCATAACAGGAGGGTCCACTACATTTGTCTATTGCTGCATTTGTATTACTGTATTTGTCTACATTGTTTTACTTACTGTAGCAACTTTTATCTAACTCTTCAAATATTGGCAGTTCTTGGGCTTTTCTTGTTTCATTTGAATCAGTACGAATTCTTAGTGTTTCATTGTCACCTCAGCATTTCCTGTGCTTTTGCTCTCCTTTGGGCCTTACCTGTCAGGCTAGGCCCCTGCACAGCAATTCCCCTGTAAACTGCACCCCCTACTGGTGGCTGAGATATCTTCAATTTTGCTCTCACATAGGCAGAATATTTTTGACTCCTGCCCTGTTCTGTGGGACACAGGACTGCCTACTTCAGAGGCTGTGCAGTGTGCTCATACAGAATTGCAGCCAGTCTGCCCGATTCCTCTTCTGGCTCTGTCTCTATGCAGTGTGATCTTGACAAGCTCCTTAACTGTCCTTTCCCTTGAAAAGAGATTGACTCATGCATAAACCTTAGGCAGGTAATAGAATCTGCTTTGTGAACTCCTGAGGATTAAATAGGCTTGTTTGGGTAAAGTGCTTAGAACAGGTCTGGTAAGTGGGAAGTGCTATCCAAGCAGTATTGTTCTCCCTAAGCCACATGACTTAGAGAGGCCTCAGGTGGCGAAGATTCCTCTCAGTGGCCATGGCCTGTGGCTTGGGCAGCCGTCCTTTTCTCCTGGATCTTTGTCACACACTGGCCAAGTATGTGGACTCTGGTTCTGGCTTTTCTCTTGCCTTGGCTGCAGCTTTCTCCCACGGGGTGTTACCAAGCCTTTCCAAAGCTGCCCCACAGTGGCACATGAGGTGACAAGGGTCCAGTGTGTCATCTCTTCATGCCTCTGAAGAGCCTCTACTTCCCTGGTCCCCAGCTCTGAGCACACCAGTCTCTGATGATCCTCCGGGCCTCGGCCAACCCTCTGCACCACACTTCTTACAAAACAAACAGCCCTCATTCTTCTTTCCTCCCCTCCTTAGCTTTTCCTTCTTATGTAAAAAGGTGACTGATCACAACTATCTTCACTCGCACTCTCAGATATTAGGTCTGTCTGCTGTAACTCTGGGTTGAGGGCAACCTGGCCTAGTAATCACATCCTTACATTGTTTGTGTTAAGTGGTGATTGGCCGCCTCTGTGAAGGGTGTGTGTGCTCAGCGGTCCTGACTTCCCAGTATCTGGTGCTACTATTCCCTAGTCCTGCTGCGTGCTTGGATCAAACCTAGGGCTTCCCATGTCTTATGAACTGTTCAGAGATGAAGTCTTTCTTCCTTTTATGTTTTCAAAAAGAGACATGAGAAGAATTTATTAGAGATAGATACAGGGTGCAGGTGCTCAGAGAAGTGAGATGATACAGTCGACAACCCAGAGTCAGAACCAGCCGAGGGAGCAGCTCTGCTGTGTTTTCTGTCATGTCTAGAACAAATGTCCTCATTCCTGGAACGTGGCTATTCTAATGACAGATAAGGGAAGCAGAAAAGAAGTTGTACACAATGGCTGTGCTTCACTCAAAAATTTACCCCAAGGGTCTTTATATCTAGGAAACTCTAGTATACACAGGAAATCTGGAGACTTTACCACCTATCAGGTACAGATCACAGCAAGGAAAACAGAGGCCATGGGTTTGCCCTCCCCTTTTCTATGTAGTGTGCCCTCTCTCCCTGGTAACAAGTATCAGAGAAACAAAATGATGGATGAAAGCCTGAAGGAGAAAGAAGGGACAAGAAGGGGATTGTTTTCTTAGAGAAGAGAGAAAGTAAAGAGCAAACCCATGGACTCCTTGGTCTAAGTGCACAGACTTCACCAAGGCCTGTGGAAAGCGTCAGCTATCATCTGACCAAACACTTGAATCTGCGCGGCTAAGGACATGACCCCAGCCACCCCAAAGGGGGACCGTGGCATCAGGCAGAGTGAACTGCCCTTTATTTGTTTAGAGAGTGAGAGAAATCACAAGAGCAACTTGGAAAAACTCAAGCTAATTCTGCTTAGGTCCCCACAGGTGTGTACGCATTAGGCGATGGCTTTCTCCAGTGTGGCCTGGAGGCTGATTCTCCACTGTGTCTTGGGACTGGGTTTCCTGTGCTGGTTTCATGAGAAACACTGCTTGGGACCCTGAATGGGTACTTCATCCGTATTTGGCATTTTCCTAGAAGAGCAAAATTTTTAAAGATTCCTTCTAATTCCGGTTCAGGGTGTGGTGCAAATCTAAAGGAGTACCCGAGGAGGTCCTAGAGAGCGCCTCCTGAACTTCCATGTTTTTATATAGAAGGTCTCATTTTCTAAGGACTTAGGAGTCTGTGACTACTGGAAGAGACCCCATGGCTACAGAGCTCTGGAGAGAAAGAAAAAGATAAATTGCTTCCAAAAGCCAGGGCATTGGAGGGAAAATGGCAAAGAAAGAAAAGAAATACTTTTTTGCTGGTCTTCCAGAACCAAAGTTGAGATCTCTGTACTTCCCATACCTCTTTTTTGGCCCATTTGTGGTTGCCAAGATAACGTCATGGAGTTGAATTTGTGAGGTCCTGAGGCTGAAGTAAGGCACCTGTCTCTCTTCTTTAATAAGTTTGTAGCTTCACTGATTTTAAGCATGGAGAAATAATGTTCAGGACACCTAAGTAAGAGGCACAAGAAAGATTCCTTTTAAATATGGGAATCTTACAGAATTATGATATGTTATTTTATTATAATTATTGAGGTTTTTTTGTTTAGATTTTTTGGTACCAGGGATCAAATTTGTGTCCTTGCACTTGTGAAGCAAACACTGGAACCACTGAGCTAAATCCTTGGCTAATTTACAAGATTTTCAGAGGGAGATGAGGACGCACTCGAGCGGAGCGTGGGTGCCGAGAAAGGAGGCACTGCCTTCTTCCTATGAGAGCTCAAGGCCTCGTGGCAGCCTGTGCGCTGACACACGCCCCAAGTGTCCATACTGATAGACACCTTGCTCACCTTTATCCCCTTTTCTCCCTGCAGCCTGGTGCAAGCAGAATACTGGCATGATCCCATAAAGGAAGATGTGTACCGCAACCACAGCATTTTCTTGGCAGATATAAACCAGGAAAGGGTAAGTCGTCAGACTCCCACAGTTCTGCATTCATTTTTCTATTGGGATATGCACAACAGGTTAGCAGTGACCATTTACCTGGGCTGTCCTGGGCAGAGCCAGAAGCCGGAAATGTTAGTTTAGGGGAGGCAACGCTCTTGAGAGTCAGCTTGTTTGAAGGAAGCTGGAGTTCATTTGGCCTTCCTCCTTGAAGTCACTTCCTGTCCTGGTCTGGGAAGACCTGCCTGACAAAGTCTGTAGAGTGCTGGCTGGCTCTCTTTGTGAGGGAAACCTTCCTTTGGGCCCACAGGGATGGGCTTTCTCAGGAGAGAGACTTAGCTAGAGGGCACTATGTGTGTTAGAGTCATGGGCACTTTGGGGAGGTTCTGGTAAGCCTGATGGCTCAGTTTATATTGTTTATCTGGATGGGGTTTTTGATGTTTATTTAAGACAGTATTTGAAGGGGAAAAAAATTAAAACAAACCAGAAAATGGTACAGAAAGATACAGCAGAACCACCTAGAATTTGCAGTTCAATTTTCCTTTGGTGAGAAACCTTTAACCTACACAATAGATAACTGTGGAGTGTGGACAGATTCAGGGTGGCATCTTTTGCCATGTTGGTGGCCTATCAGATAGGATGATCCAAAAGGCTGCTGGATGAAGGTGTATTCTAGTCAGGAAGCTGCCTGGAGTGGATGCCCAGGGCTGGGGAGACCAGAACACTGGAGGCTTCCATCCCCCTGCTGGAGTCTGCAGGTAATGATCCTTAGCTGGTGCTGGCCTTTCTTCTAGATTGTCAATGAGTCCTACAAGAAAAACCTGATGGGCCTGAAGAAGTTTGTGATGGTGAAATTCCTCAATGACAGCGTTGTGGACCCGGTAGACAGTGAGGTAAGAGACTGCCTAGGCCACAGCTTATCAGGAGACTGCAGCAGTCAGTGGCCCAATGTGGCCAAATCCTTCAGTCCTCTGTGCCAGTCTGTACAGAACAGTCTTTGTCAGGACAGGGGTTCTGAAGTCCATAAGTGGAACACTGAGTTGTATGTAATCGCCCCATTCCATTCCACAATTATATATAAAAGTACATGATTATATTCCCTGAGGGAAAGAGCCTGTAATTTTAATCCCATTGCAAAGATCTGTTTGACCCAAAAGGTTCTGCATCCGTAGTGCAAAGTCTGAAATTCCTCCCTTGGCATGTGAGGTCTGCTTGATTTGGCTTCCTTCCCCTCCCTTTGGTCCTTCCAGCTTCATCTCCTGATCACTTCGCAGTCTGTGATCAAGCTGTGGTGCAGTACTTGACAAATTTCACTTGCTCTAGAGACCATCCTTGTTCCAAGCAGAATTTGCTCCCTTTTTTATAGACTCACCAGCTTCTGTGAAAGTCCACACACTGTCAGACCACAGGGATGGTGAGCCAGCTCCAGCCGACCACTTTTGAATAGCTTGTGAACTAAGAAGTTCTATGTATTTGTTTTACAGAGTTGTTTGAAAAAAATCAGAAGAATATTTTCTGATGTGAAAATTATGTGAAACTCAAATTTCTAACTCCATAAATGAAGTTTCATTGCTATATGGTCATATACATGTTTTTTTCTTTTTTTCTGGGACAGGGGAGATGTTTTTATTTTTGTAGTAATTGAGATTAAATCTGTGGCCTTTGCACTGAGTACATTCCAAGCCCTATTTATTTTTTAAGATAGGATCTTATTAAATTGCCTAGATGGTACATAACTCAAAGTCCTCCTGTCTCAGCCTCCTAGAGTGTTGGGATTACAGTTATGTACCACCATGATCATATTTTATGTTATTTGTACCTCCTTTTGTTAGTGGTAGTTGGAATGATAAGGCCCTTGTGGCCTAAAATATTTTGTTATCTGACCTTTACAATGAATTGTTTCTGTACCTTGGTAGGGTGGAAGCTTCATGGGGAAAACTGTCGTTTATTCACCTGAGTTCAGTGCAGGGATTTTCAGAGTTGGTGCACAGTAAAGGAAGCAGAACTTCTGGAAAAATGGAAAGCTCTTCGGAAAGATTTAACTTATCCTTTAGGATTGGCTTTTATTTTTATTTACTTTGTTCTTTGATGTTTTTGAGATGGAGGTCTTGCTAAGTGGCTCAGGCTTGTCTTGAACAGAGAGAGATCCTTCTGCCTCAGCCTCCAGAGTGCTGAGCTTACAGGTGTGCATCACCACACCCAACTAGGATTGGCTTTGAAACTGAAATGAGTACAGACATACCCCTCCTTAGGAAAAAAAAGACAATTCAATGGAATTGCTATGTAGTCCAGGCTTATCTCAAACTCATGGTGATCTTTGTGCTTCAGCCTCTCAAGTGCTAGTATTACAGATGTGTGCCACCATACTCGGCTCTAATTTTCCCTTCTTTTGTGCTGTACATAGCTTTATGATCATTTGTTGGTAGTCAGGTACAAACCAGTTTCAGATGAGTTTGGCAGTGTATGTGGGTGTCTCTGGTCTGACCTGACTTTTCTTCTTTCTCTCCTGCAGTGGTTTGGATTTTATAGAAGTGGTCAAGACAAAGAAACCATTCCCCTGCAGGAGACCACACTGTATACAGAGGTAAATGGGAAGCACAGATCTTCCTTGGGGGGTTGGTGCTGTCTTGTTCAGCTCCTGGTTTCTGATGGTGCTGGGTTGTCCACCCCAGAGCATTCGGTGCTCAGAAGCCCCTCACTCAAGTCTGATATGGGCAAGGCCTGTTGGGCTCAGGCTCTGGTTTATAGAAATTTACCATATCCTCAGAGCAATATTTTATGATTTTCATGAAAAATAGGAGAGGAAACATCATCTCTATAGTTTTTCCTTTTAAAGAAAAGATTGGGGGCTGGGGATTTACCTCAGCGGTTCCAGTGTCTGCCTGGGAAGCACAAGGTCCTGAGTTTGATCCCTGGTACCACATACCACAATGCCAGGTGTGGTGGCTTACGCCTGTAATCCTAGCAAAGAGGAGGCAGAGGCAGGAGGATTGCTATGAGTTTGAGGCTAGCCTGGGCTACATAGTGAGTCAGAGCCAACCTGAACTACAAAAGCAAGACCCTGTCTCAAAAAACTGAAAAAAAAAAAAAAAAAAGTTTGGAATTTGCTGTTGATTTGAAGGTTCAGTTTGCCAAATTTAAGATGTCCCTGTACAAATGAAAATATCCAAGAGAGGAATGCTGCTTTACAACAGTCACAGATGGAGAAGTTCTGCTTTTAAATTAAACATTGCTGGGCTGGGGGTGCAGCTCAGTGATGAATATGTAGCTGTCATACTGGTTTCAATCCCAAGCACAGATCAGTAAATTGGGTATTGACAAAGGGAGTTTCTCCTGCAGGAAGGTGAGTGGGATGAGTGTTGTGAATTTTCTTCAGGCAGTTGGTCCTGTTTCTCGAGAAATGGCAGTATTTCACCACTCTGTTACAGGCCTGCCAAACCCATATATTGGAGATAAGACTAACTCACAAATGCGTAAGGCTCTCACTGAATCAAGTCACTTTCCACTAGAGTTTCTCTACCTAACGCCAGAGGTCACTTTCTCCTCTCCCAATCTCTTTTTGGTACTGGAGATCGAACTTGTGGCCTTGTGCTGAGGAGGTTGATACCAGAATCACTGAGCCAAATCTCTGGCCCTCAGACTCTTCTCTTGCATTTGGTGTCCTAGCTTAAGTGAGGGAAAAAGAGAAGCTGGCTTCTGATAAAGAGTTTAGGAAATTACAGCTAAGAACATCCTTATTGTGCAACCCAAACTGGAGGTGGTCATGACAGACACCCAACCAGGGGCGGTTCTGTGGTACCCAGGCTGTGTGTGGGTGACATTTTGAACTGGAGGATATGGAAGTATCCAATGTTTGTTGTCTAAAGATTGGCTGTCTTACCTTAAAATGTTAGTTTTCCCCTGACTGGCTCAGTCCTACTTTGGTTTATCCCACTCTGGTTTTCAGTTTTATCCCTGGGTTGCGTATCTGTGAATAAAAGCTGAATTTAGAGGCTAATAATTCAGTAGCATGTGTGGGGCCCTAAGTTTTATCAACAGAGTGAAAAACAACAAGACTGTAAAACAATCTACACCTCACACATTTTTAATCCTTAGAAACCAGAAGGAGGTATCTTTTCTGGCATTTTCAGTAACATACTTCTTATTTTAATACTAACAGACAAAACTGCATTTTGAGAATGTATCTCAGGCTAACATTGTTTTACATTACTGTTTTATTCTAAAACTTTTCATTAAACCTTAATTATGCCCTCTCCCTGTAGGACCGCCTGGGGCTGAAGGAAATGGACAAATCTGGAAAGCTAGTGTTTCTAGCCACAAAAGGGGATCATCTTCAGATGTCTAGAGAATGGTTTTATGCCCACATCATACCCTTCCTTGAATGAAACTACCCGTTTGTAACAGAGCTCAGGAGACCCCTAACTCTTTCAGGCCATAAAGAAGTTTTCTTCCTGCCTAATCCTGAGCTCAGATCAACTTGCAGCTAATCCTTCTCTTGTTATCATCTAACATACCCTACTTGGGAAGATCTAAGATACAAATCTTATCCTTTGCGGCCTCTTATCACCATATGGTATTGAATTCAATTTTAATTAGTTAATAACTATAGAGATTGTTTTACAGCCTTGTGATATAGTCAAGCTCAGTCTCAGAAAAGAGAGTCTGCTACACATCAATGCCAGAATTGTGTCCAGGCCCAGAGAAGACTGAACAAGCAAAGCAGTGAGAGTAAACATCTAGCCACACTTGAGGCAAACAGGCCAGGCTGAGGCCTGAGGTGCTACGTAAACACTATCTCAGTGGTAACTGGTGGAGATTTAACTGGCCCCTGGAAAGGTATTGCTTGCATGTTTCTGCATGATTTAAGGCTGCTTTCTTGACTCACGCTGCCTTGTATAGTTATATTAGCAGTTATTCAACAGACTTTTGGCCTATTATCTTTCATCACCAAGACTCATTTTGTTTCCTCAGGCAGTGATGAATTAGTTGCTCTGTTACAAAAGGAGGAAAGTAATACTCTAGGGTTGCTTCAGAGCAGAAGCATATGTCTTGCATCGCTTGAGACATTGGGGAAGGGGTGGTGATGGAGACAGATGTAGGAGTGAAAATGAGGCAGCTGGTTCTTACTGCTCCACCCTTAATTCATCTACAGAAGCAAATCACTGTGGCTGGCATTAGCAGAGCAGTAAGGGGACAATGTAAAGAGACTAGGCCTTTGTTCCCAAAACCATACTTACCAGCGTCCTCCAAACTGATGCTGGTATGTATTGTGAGAAAAGGAACAAAGAGGCAGGTGCAGTACTACCCACCTGTAATCCCAGCTACTCAGGAAGGCTGAGGGAGGAGGACAGTGAGTTGAGTCTGGTCAAGACAATTAACATGCCCCTGTCTCGAAATATAAAGGGTAATATAAAGAGTTGGGGATATAGCTCAGTGGTAGTGTTTTTGTAGGACACACAAGGCCCTGGGTTCAATTCTTAGTACCTCAAAAAATTTTTAAAAGGCTTTAAGATTATTCCTTATTTTTTTTAACCTTTTGGCAACAATGAAGAGTAATTGTTGAGAATTACTGAGAATTCTTTATGATTAGTAGGGAAAATCATTTATCTACCATTTCTACCTTTCTTGAGCATGGAAGTCTTAGCTTCTCCTTCAAGACCTATCAATACACTTTGGATGACTTCTGTAAAGTGCCAGTTTGGAGAAATGATCCAGCTGTTTTCATGGAAGTTCTACAGTTTACCTTTTATGGTTTTTCCTTTTCCTCTCTCAAGTCTTATTCTTAAAGTTGTGAGTTAAGGGTAAGAACGTGGAGATGGGTATGAAAATAATTTTATGAGATATGAAAATAATTTTATGAGATTGTCTAAAATAAAGAATAGTTTGTTATTCTTGGTGTCATTTTTTTTTTCAATCTTTACATTGTTGTACAGCAAATAGGTAAATAACTAAACAAGTTTGGTATTAACTTTATTCTATTTTCTGTATAATTTTAAGTACATAAAGGTTTATTTCCACAGGCCTCAGGAAATGGGTAGAAGTCACAGGACAGTCTCTCTTCCCACCAAAAAAGGTTGCATATTTTGGTAAGTGTGTCCTATAGGTGAAAACTGAAATGTTAGCAATGCTGAGCAAAGTTCTTAAATAAATGAAGACCTAAAACCAGCCTGTGGTGATGGGTTTAGCCCTCAGTTCAGATGCCTGGACGGAAGCCTAAGCTGTTTAACGTGACAGGCAAAAGGGAGTGGTAAAGATGGGTGACAGGCACCTAGCAAGGAGAGGAGGAATGCTGGACATCTTGGAATGGCATGTTCTCTTTTCCCCTCTTAAAGTCACCTCTGTTAAAGGTGCTAGGTAGGAATTCCATAGAAAGAAAGGATCCAACACTGAACTGACCCAGATGAAGGGCACTGCTGCTGCCACTGTGATAATACAGTCATATCAAGGTTGAGTCAGACCCAGGATGGAATGCAGAATTAAGGAATGCTTGTGGGAAACAAGTTTGCTTGGAATGCTAGATAGCCAAGCCTCAACCTTTGGTCCAGTATAATCCTGGCCTCACTTGTTAATCGTGAAAAATTAATTTGGTTACAACAACCTGGGATCACAATAGCTTCTACTACCTCCATGCTCATTAGAAAAGCAATGTGTGTACACACATTCTGTTAGTTCTTGGGACTGTTTCACTCTTCCCAAAGGACTGTGTTGGTAGAATAACCCTCAAAAGCTGAAAGACAGAATGTCCAGGTCTGCAGTTCCTTAGGGGCGGACTGATGGTGTGGCTGTGCTGATGTGGAGAAGAGCCACCTTCCTGCAGAAGGTCAGCTGACCTGCGATCCCACCCCAATTCTCAGCCTGAGGTATATTTCAGTGAAGGCAGGTAGCTGGGCTTCTCAGAGCAGAGAAGCAATTTAAGAGCAGAAAGGTAGAGGAAATCTAGAAAAGAACCGTCTCAATAAATTTATCCCATGGTGTGAAGGGAGAGGGCAAAGAACCCACTGGCACTTGGCTTATCCTGCGATTTCTGTCACTGTGGTGACCAACTTCTGCCCATTCCATAGGGTCTTGAACTGCTCAGGAACTGGGAACTCATTCTGTAGATAAAAAAGTGATAATAGGTTGAAATTTGGGCTAAAAAGCTGGAGCACTACATTTCTTTCAGTGCTTATTTCTACCTGACCCTGAGAGCAAGCAGCATAGAATGGAGTGAGACAAACTGAGCCCATCTGAGTGTCAGCTTGCAGGGCATTGGGACTTTCATACTTTCTTCTAGGTTACTCAGGCTGGTCTCAATTTGGCTATGTGCTAGCCTCGACTCAAAATCCTGTCTCAGCCTCCTGAGTGCTAGAATTACAGACATGTACCACATCAGACCTGGCTGGGGCTGGCTCTCTCTTTTTTTTTTTAGTTTTTTCAGACAGGGTCTCACTTTGTACTTCAGGTTGGTCCTGAACTCAGCCTCAAACTCAACAATCCTCCTGCCTCTATCTTCGAGGTGCTGGGATTACAGGCGTGAGCCACCACATCATTGTGGTATGTGGTACTGACTGCTGGTGGGCATGAGTCTCCACGCACAGCATTGTTGTATGTGGTTACCAAGGATCAAACCTGGGCCCTCTCTTTCTCTCTTTTTTACTATCCTGGGCTCAATTTACAAGAGACAGGAATCATTCTCCTGTGGAGCTCCAGTACATGGGGCTACCTTGCTTCTGCGTACACTACTTTTGCTTTCTGCATGTATTGTCAAGTTTAACCTGCTCTGCCAAATATCCACCAAATGGCTTTTTCCAATGTAAGAAATTAAGAAACTCACAAAATCACCGCCTTCTGTAGGGATGAGGACGTTCATCTCAGAAGATTTGGCACTGACTATCTCACAATCCAGGGAATTCTTGCTCAGGTAAACGTGGCAGCCATCTGTTTTATTAATGGAAATGGTTGGCACTTTGCCCATTACCTGCAGAGAAAACCAAGAAAATCTGAGTCCCAACAGCTGAGGGAAAACATTAAGTTGTGGGGAAAGCCTGGACCGTTTCACATGATTCAACAACATGAAAAGCTACCAGGTGCACAACAGGTACTGAAAACTGGTGACAGGTTGGGGATGGATGGTGGAGAGTTCCCTCGAAGAACCTAGCTCTTCTCTGCCACATCCAAAGCAGCTCATCTTACAGACTCTGTTAGAATCAGATTCCCACCAAAGTAACATCTGTGGGTCTGCTCTGTCTCTTTCAATTCCTTAGGGACCAAAAGAAGGAGCCAAAATATCAAGTTACCTGAACTTTGACATCTCTACTATTGATTATCTCCACAATGCCCACCACATCATCGAATACCAGACCAAGTTTCTTACAGTTATCTAGGAGAAAAAAGAAAATAGGTCAACAGTGTGATTTTAAAGAAGAATAACACATTTAAAGACTCTAGAAGATGGTTCTAATCCTCAGGCTTTGGGGACAGAACCTGCTAGGATGGCAACAAAGGCTTACCTACTATAATGGAGTTAATCTTGCCCTTGATTTGCAATGTCGTGTTGACACACTTGAATATGTAAGCCACTTGTTTCAACTCTGTGTTATCAATTACCAGGTTGGAAACATTCTCCTGATTTTCCTGTTAGAGACACAACTCTGGATTCTTATCACAAAGCACAAAAATTGAGTCATTCCCCCAAACCCCTTGGGAATTGAACTAAGGATCTTGCAATATGCGAGACAGGTGTGGTGCCGCTGAGCTAAATCTCCAGCCCTCCAACATTTTTTCTTGCACTTTAAGCCAGAACCCTGCACTTGTTTGTCTCAGCTGTTTGAATCCTTTGTCTCCGCCCTTCCTCCAGCCCAGGTGTTTTAACTCACCACTCTCCACTTCTTGCCCTCCAGTTCAAGTAGACTTGGTTCCTTCTTTGTGGCTGGTTTAGGGGGTGGGCTGGTTTGGGGTTTAGGTGCAGAGAATGGTTTGGGGCCACTGCGTACTGGACCACTCTGAGCCTTTAGGGCAGGATTCTTGTGAGTCTTCATGTCATCAGATACATGCTTTAGGGCTGTAAGAACAACAGCTACCTTGTTCCCAGCCTTCATACCAAGACTGAGGCAATCATCAACTCTGTCATAACTGATCAAAGCAAAAACTGGAACCTTTGAAATGTTCCCTAGTAAGCCATTTTGGAGAAGTACTTTTAGAATTTCTTTTTTTCCCACAGGTTAGATACATAATTTTATTTTTTTAAAAATCGAGTTTGATCCTCAGTACCGCAAAAACAAACAAACATGTCTGTGTTAGGGTGTAGGAAAGGGGAAGAGAATGGATAAGTAAATGCACAAAAAAGATCTAGAAAGATATGTACCAAATACAGTATACACTCAAAATATGTATGCTGTTTATAGAGTAACAGAGGAAGAAAAATATGATAGTAAAGAAAATTTGGTTTAAGAAAAGTTTACCCACAGTTAGCCCTCCTATAACTTCAGTTAGTGCTAGGATTTGAAGAACTCAATAAACTTAATAAATCTGGTCTAACCAGTTAATACTTAATAAAAAGCCACACCTTACTTGAACAAGGCCCAATCTATGTTGACTATAACCACACTGAATGAACTTTTAAAAATTATTTTAAAATTTATTTTTAGGTCCACTATTGCTTATGGTTGTAGTTTATTTTCCTACAGTGAGGGCATGTGTCCATTTTTGGAGGGGCTGCTTGTTGCCAAGGACAATGAGATGCAACTTCCTCAACTGGGCTGGATCCACTGCTAGCCTTGTTGCTCAAACTGGGTACCATTTAAATTCTGGATTTTTTCCTTTAAACACTATAGTTCTTCATAGAAAAAAATGTAGTGGCTGCACAATAGTCCATCAAAAGGATATACGATAGTTAACCAGCCATTTCCTTCACTGTTGGGTTTTTTGGTTACTATGTCATCTTTTTAAAGCTATTGTAACACTACAGAACTCAGAGGGGGAAAGGTCCTGATTCCTGTCTGTAATCCCAGCACTCTGGGAGGCTGCAAGTTCTAGCCAAGCCTGGATAATTTAGTGGCTTAAGAAAACACTTAAGCCACTGTCCCCCCCAACCAAAAAAATATAAGCTGGTGACATAGCTCAGTGTGCAGGCCCTAGGTTCAATCTCCAATACTGCAAAAACACTTGTTGTTGATAGAGACAGCTCTGGAGAAAACTAGCAGCACTGGGGCTTGCCATAAGGTACTTGGCGTACATATGCCATTTAGTAAGTCCCTTTCCCTTAGAAAAGAGGGCTTCCACCAACTGTACCCATTTTCAGTTTCTACCTCAACTATCCCCTTGGCAACTTGAAGTAAAGTGACACCCGAAATGAAACCTGCTACACACAAGCTAGGGCTCTTGTTACACGCTAGCTTTTGTGTCTGGTTGAGAAGTTCTAGTCCAACTTGCTGTTAACAGCTGTTCATGCCAAAGTACTCACCATGTGTAATGCTCTCCCCTTGATTAATCTGCGCAAACAGGGCTGAGCGGGAAGCAGAGTCATCAGAGCCTGAACTGGTGGGGACAGGTGGGGGAGGTGGGCCTGGTGGAGGGGGAGGAGGACCCGATCCAGCAGAGGGGCCAGACGGCAGTCCACTCAGTTCTTTTGCTACAGGCCCCTGGAACAGAAAGTGCAACCAACAGATTCAACCTCTCTCTATCCCAATGATGGTGAATCTATGGCCTGCGTGTCAGAGCAGGCTGTTAATATCACTGAAAGCTTTAAAAGGTTTGTCATCACTGCTCTGCACCATTCCTGATAGGGTCTTGTATGTGTCCAGTATACACAGAGTCTTCTTCATAGATTCAATAAGTTCAAAACTGATTCCATCCTGTCCTGCCTGCTCCCCTACCTGATGACCAGCCCCTTGTCCCTATTTCAGTGAAAGACATTACCATTAATAGTTGATTTCAGTCTCTCCTTTGGGGCTTCTAACTTCATTCTACCCATTACCTTGCTTATAGCGGCTTTCTACCAGCCTCTAACACCCTGACAATTTTCATGGTCTAAGCATGAGCCTCTATCCCTGACCTATACATGAAAGCAGATCTGATCATTATTATTCTCTTATTCAGATACTGAGTCTGAAAGTCTCAGCTTCCCTTCCCTCCAGCCTTTTCTCCTAAGAAAATCTCTGGCCATCTCCTCTTAGTGGAGCCACGAATGACCAATCTCTCTCCTTTGTTAAGCTGGGCTTGCTGCTAATATGCCACTCTTACCTTTCTCACTTTCTCAGATCAGAAGATACTTCTCAAAGCACCATCTCTTCCAGTAAGAATCACCCTTCCTCATATGCGGATCTATTAGTGTAGCATTTAGCTTGGTGATTTGTGTTGGAGGTTTATAGCTATTAGCTGGGATAATGTGATTCATTCACCAATTAGTCCCCACCAGCACCAATTATTGTCCCTGGTCCACGTTCATTAAAATCAAGTAGGATTCAGTATTCCCACTTCTCTGACCCTTGCTTCCTTTATTCTCTCCTTTTTCCCTTTCCTTTCTACCCTCAACTGGAAAAAGCCTCCATTTCTTTTCAGGCATTGGTGGTTCTAAAGACTTAACAATCCTATAGAACTTGGAGAGATAGAGGAAGGAAGACAGGAAGCAGCCACTAACCGTTTTGTTCCAGGCCAGTCCAGTGGTGTGGAACTCCTTGATATAAGCCTGCAGCTCTGTCCATATACTCAGGTAAGCTTTCACCCAGTCCACATGCTTCTTATCCCTGAGAAAATTAAAGAACACATTACAGGGAGTCAGTGTACACCACAATTGTGAATCCAGAACCTTTCCTGGTGTAGCCTCACATTCTCCTGCCTGTGCCACTAGTTAGGCTCTGTTCAATGGCAACTTTTCTATCATCATTGAACTTAAAAAAAAAAACAACTCTATTTGGGGCTGGGGATTTTTAGTTCAGTGGTTCCAGTGCCTGCCTTGTAAGTGCAAGGGCCCTCGTTTGATTCCTCAATGCTGGGCATGGTGACTCATGCCCACCAGCAATCAATACCATATACCACAGTGCCAGGCGTGGTGGCTCACACCTGTATCCCAACACTCGGGAGACAGAGGCAGGAGGATTGCTGTGAGTTCTTGGCTCAGCTGAACTACATAGTGAGCTCAGGGCCAACCTGAACTACAAAGCAAGACCCCGTCTCAGAAAAAGAAAAAAAACCACCTTTGTTTTGTTACTCCTACCAGACCAAACTCCATCATGACATGGTCGCTGGATTAAACTTCCCTTCACCTTTTATAGCAGTGTTTCTCAAGATATTTTGTTGTTTAAAAATGGTTACTGGTAAAGTCAGGGTCTTTGTATGAGCTAAATCAAATCCCCAGCGCTCTCACCCTTGTTTTTGTTTTGTTGAGCAGGACCTTGCTACGCAGTTGAGGCAGGTCTGGAACACAGTACACAGCCCAGGATGGTCTTGAACTTGTGGTGCTCCTCCAGCCTGGGCTCCCAGGTGCTGAGATTACACAAGTGTGCCACCATACCTGGCTCGCCTGGCCATTTTTCTGACACAGGATTTCAGTAAGTAGAGATGTTGTTTAGCTTGGGCTCCAAGTTGTAATCACCTCCCAGAGCACTGAGATTATAGGTAAGGGCCACCATAACTGACTCAAAATTTTTTTTTTTAAGACAGGGTTTCACTTTGTAGTTCAGACTGGCCCTGAACTCACTATATAGCCCAGGCCAGCCTCAAACTCACAGCAATCCTCCTGTCTGCCTGCCCAGTGCTGAGATTACAGGTGTGAGCCACCACGCCACCACGCCCAGCACTGTGGTATGTGGTTATTGGGTGCTGTCCTTACATGCCTGAGTCACCACAACCAGCACTGTGGTATGTGGTTACAAAAGATCGAACTCAGGACCTTGCTAGGCAGGGTCCATGCAGATTTTTATACAAAATCTTGTATAAATAGGCAAACTAAAGGGCATTAGTCTACATCACCTTTCCCCAAACCTTCTAAACCAGGAAGGGTAAAGATTACTAAACTAAAAGGGTCTCTACCAATCACAGAAGAAAAAAGGAGAAGTGGAAGCAGAAATATTTCCTGTTTGCAAAAGAGGCTTTTATTTATTTATTTTTTTTTGAGACAGGGTCTCACTTTTTTGTAGTTCAGGCTGGCCCTGAGCTCAGCCTTGAACTCACAGCAGATATGCCTAGCAAGGTCCTGGTCAGATGCTGAAACAACAGAATTAAATCCCTAGGCCATTAAGATTTGTTTTGTTTTGTTTTTTTAGGAGCAAATTTTGTTAAAGCAGACTGTAAGCAGGACCTATTATATAAAACTAAGAAAAGTCCAAGCTGTTCTTGAACTCACAGAAATCTTCCTGCATCGGCCTTCCAAATCCTGAAAATTACAGGCTTCTGTTACCAGTCGGCCGAAAGGCTTATTTCTTGCAATGTTGGCTGACCAATATTGGTGGAAGGAAGAGGATATATGGATATGTAACTAAACAATTGCTATCTGCAGTTACTCCAGTTCAAAACTAGCAATGGAGAAGTCAGCCATGACTTGTATGTCTATGTGGTCAGACATACACTTACTTCTCTAACCCCCACACTGGCTAGGCAGCCTTCCTTTCACTTTATCTGAATGTATGAATAGTCAGGGAAATATTCTAGTCAGTTCTATTGAACTTTTTGTCATATCACCAATGAGAAACTCTCAACAGAAGAACAAAATCTTCTTGTAAAAAATTTTTTTGTACTCTGCCCCAACACCAGTACCAAGGAGCTCTCAGGACCTTGTGCTTGCGAAGCAAGTGTGATGCCACTGAGCTAAATTTCCAACCCTCTTAGGAACAAAATCTTGTATAAATAGGCAAACTAAAGGGCATTAGTCTACATCACCTTTCCCCAAACCTTCTAAACCAGGAAGGGTAAAGATTACTAAACTAAAAGGGTCTCTACCAATCACAGAAGAAAAAAGGAGAAGTGGAAGCAGAAATATTTCCTGTTTGCAAAAGAGGCTTTTATTTATTTAT
>PVIR01019372.1:21908-32164 GCA_004026965.1 Petromus typicus
AATCCTCCTGCCTCTGCCTCCCGAGTGCTGGGATGACAGGCGTGAGCCACCACGCCCGGCACTGTGGTATGTGGTATTGGTTGCTGCTGGGGTGAGTCTCCACACCCAGTATTGTTATGTGGTTACCGGAGAATCGAACCCGGGTCCTTGCGCTTGCGAGACAGGCGCCGGAACCACTGAGCTAACTCCCCGGCCCCCCTAACTGAGCTTCTTTAAGCCAGTATCTGCCAAGTTTTCCAGAAAGCAGTCCTGAAATCAGAGAACCAACATACAAGCCCAAAACTCATATAAGTTCAAAGTGCTAATCCAAGAAAAATTAGCTACACAAGGCCATACTTACACATCTTTGTACTCCTTGAGGACCCTGTTTGTATAAAACATGGCAGCATCATTCATTTCTTTCACATAGGGACCAGGTTTGGGAGCCTGAGAGAGAGACATAGGTTTTAACTGAGCCTGTCCAGCACCATTTCCATCCTGTCAACCTATCATTCCCTCCCCTAGAAGCTCTGCCACTCACCATGGCTACCCAGCCCAGGCCCTGGATGCTTTCACTGACAGCTGATAGGTGATTGAACAACTTGCTGCCTCGGTTCTTCTCCCGAAAGGTTATCACTTCTTGGATCTGCTCTGAGATGGGTGCCAACAAATCAGAAAGCTTATTCTACAAAAAGAGGCAGAAAAAGATTTGGGTTTAAATCTTTCCATAAAAGCTGTGTATGTTAGTCAACTCTGATCCTGAAGGCAAGAATTTTTTATGGATTAAAATAAGTAGAGAAACTGACTTTGTATTCACCCTCCCCTGACTCATATGGTTAAATTACTGTCCCTCTTAACCCCTGCAAAAGTTTTAACCCCTCACATTGGACTTTGTGATTCCTCACATTCAGGACCCACATTCCAGTTATACTGCAAAATCCTGTCATTTCAGCCACTTGTCTCTTTTCTATCTCAATAACAGGAGATACTAGTTTATTACTACAGCTATATTTATGACGTTCTTGTTTTTATCCATCTATCCAGTGCTTAATGAGGAACAGTATCCTCCAACCCCAGCCACACTAGCTTCCTACAACATATACTGTCAGTCAAATTTGGTGCCTTACCAGACAGTGGCACAAACTATTAATGAACCCATGTGAATATGCTTTTCCTTCTCATTAATTCTTCAAAGGGATGGGCTTTGTCTTAGGCCTCTTCTGTCATCACCACAACCCTTAATGCATTGTTAGCCATACACCAGCTGCTGAGTGGAGACCCGATGAATCAAATGTAATTAGAGGGCCTGGCCTTCAAGTAGGCAGCTCAGCAAAATAGATGAATTGTGTTTACCCTTCCTCGAAAGCTTAGTTTCCTGCACATCTCAATTTTCAGGTCTTAGCATAAAAACAGTCTAACTAGGAATGTGCAAACTTTTTCTCTCTACAACCAGAGAGTAAAAATATCTGCCACAAAAAAACAAAACTTTGTTTACAAAAATAGGTGGTGGATCACCTCTGGCCTGCAGGCTGAGGGTTGTCATACGTTGGACAAAAACAAGAAAAATATAACAGTGTCTCAGCTGCTTGATTTGTTATAGAAAGTGGGAGTTTAGAGAAAAGATTTAGAAAAAATACTTAAACCATTCGGAACAGATGAGAGACTAATTTCAATATATTTAAATTATCTTGCATTATTTTTACATTATTTTTTCATGCCAGGGAGCAAGTTTTCAATACAACATGAGCAGAAAGCTTGCTGTATTACCTTCCTCTCTACTTAGTGAAGATAAATATAAAATGAATCTAAGACCTTTCATTTTGAGAAAAATCTAAATTTTCTCCAATTCAATTTTTCACATCTAACAACATAAAATTTTGCATCAGCAGTAAAGAAGGCTTGACTCGACTTGTATCAAACCAAAACTAATCACAGTGGTGAACTTACACCGGCAGGCTGCTGGCACTGGGAAGCTGTAACCAGGAGAGCTCGCTCCAACTTCAGACCAGTGTGGACCATCTCCGCCTGAGGGAGAGAAGAACCTGCTATAGATGACACATTACTACTGGAGAAGTCTCGATAAGAGTAACTTGAAACCTCCATCTCCATGCAGTCTGGTCGCATCTAGGCCCTTCATGTTCTTTTCCTCATATATTCCAGATTCCAGGGACTGATACCACAATCACATTTTCTATTGTTCTTATGGGAACTAATAAGGGATATGTAGCCAAAGTTGAAAATGAAGATAGTCCGACCTTGCCTCAAGTGAAGCTGGGTTTGCAATTTCCACATGTAGTATTTCTACCATGTAATGAAAGATCTAGCCTATCTTCTGTCACCAAAAAAAAAAAAAATACTTTCCTCAAAAAGTGGAGGTACAAGTAAAGGCAAAGGACTAAATTTATGTCTAAAATTCTCAAAGTATTTACTTTTTTTTTTTTTTTTTTTTTTAGGTTTTTTTGAGACAGGGTCTCACTTTTGTGGTTCAGGCTGGCCCTGAGCTCAGCCTCAAACTCACATCACAGCAATCCTCCTGCCTCTGCCTCCCGAGTGCTGGGATTATAGGCGTGAGCCACCACGCCCGGCACTGTGGTATGTGGTACTGGCTGCTGCTGGGCGTGAGTCTCCACACCCAGTATAGGCATGTGGTTACCGGGGAATCGAACCCGGGTCCTAGCGCTTGCAAGACAGGCGCCGGAACCACTGAGCTAACTCCCCGGCCCTATTTACTTTTTTTTGAGACATGGTCTCGCTGTATAGCTCAGGCTGGTCCTGAACTCAGCCTCAAACTCAGCAA
This sequence comes from Petromus typicus, assembly GCA_004026965.1. Taxonomy (NCBI): domain Eukaryota; kingdom Metazoa; phylum Chordata; class Mammalia; order Rodentia; family Petromuridae; genus Petromus; species Petromus typicus. The sequence continues at coordinate 24,685 of PVIR01019372.1, forward strand.
TCCTCCTTCTGCCTTCAGAGCGCTGAGGTCACAGGTGTGAGCCACCACACCTGGCACTGTGTTATGTAGTACTGACTGCCAGTGGGCATGAGTCACCACACCCAGCTTTGTTGCATGTGGTTACCGGGGATCAAACCCAAGCCCTTGCACTTGCAAGGCAGTCGCCAGAACTACTGACCTAAATCCCCGGCCCAGTATTTATTTCTTTAAGTTAAAGATTATTTCTCAAATGCTGGATTATATATATAATAAAATCAGTTTAATGAGCCATAACCAGCACTTTATTGAGTAAAGGAGAATAAAATCAAAGAATGAATGTAGTGCACCAGCTTAAAATTACTTCTAAATAAAAAGCCAGTTGTAGTAATTTAATAATCCTAGCACTCGGGGCTGAGGCAGGGTTTAAGGCCACTCTGCACTACAAAGGAAGCTCAAGGTCAGCCTGGACTGTATAGCAAAATACTGTCTCAAATGCGCCCCCTTCAAAAGTAAAGGAAAAAACTCACACACACACAAAGAGCGCAGTATAAGTACTGTAAGCACTGTTTCACAAAACTTTTTTTTTTAGACCCTGTGATGTAGCTCAGGCTTTGAACTCATGGCAATCCTCCTGCCTCAGCCTCCCAAGTGCTGGGATTATAGGCATGCATCACACACTAAGCTTCATGAAACTTTTATCCCAGTTAGAAATATATTATTTTTAACAGAGGGTCAAAGGCAAAAGTCTAAGAAACATGAGGCTACAAAGACTATTAAAAATCAAAATTCAGCAATGTAGCTCAGTGACACTGTGCCTGCCTGGCAAGCCCAAGGTCCAGAGTTTGATGCCTAGCGTAAAAAATAAATACCAAAAAAAAAAATAAATTAAAAAAAAAAAAATATATATATATATATATATATATATATATATATATATATATAAAAAATAAAAATTCAAAGAAAGGAAATAGTCTTTTATCTGGATTTGCATTTTCCAAAAATGACAGTGATACATATATAAAAATTTTAATCAAAGATCACAGATCTATGTAAAGTAAAAATGCAAGTTCCATATCCCTGTCAAAGTCCCACCCCACTCTTTACAGCTGTGATAAGCCAGCCAATAGCTGGCAGAAGAGGGGGTCAGGGTTTCAGTGAATAAGCCCCTAAACTTGGCTATCATTTACAAAGCAGCATTCAGAGGATTTAAAGGAAAGTCCTGGGTCTGGAAGAAAAAGGCAGAATGTACATGTCAGTGTGTGGGGGTTGTAGTGGTGACAACGTAGGAAGCACTACATAAAAGGAGGTGGATGAAGGAACTTGTCATGGCCTAATTCATTTTCTTGCTACACACTGTAAAGATTACTCTATTAGCCAAACTAATAGCTATCAAGCAGTTTTATAAATGTCAAATCACAATAATGACTCCTCTGAACAAGCCATCCTAGGCTTTGTTATATAAAATGTTGGAATCAGACTTATGACATATTCTTCACTATGGAGATGAACAGAGCTGTACAGTATCTGATGTAGCAACTAACTTTTCCCAACCTCACACAGAGTATGTAATAAAAGCAGGGGCCTAGAAAAATGAAGACTCATTCCTCTGCGTGGACTAAGTTTTCAACATAGGAGGAAGAGAAAAAGTCAGGAGCCTACCAAAGGAACTTTTTTTTCTTTGAGACAGGGTCTCACTCTGTAGTTCAGGTTGGCCTTGAACTCTCGCATGCAGCCCAGGCTGGCCTGAAACTCACAGTGATCCTCCTGCCTCAGCCTTCTAAATTCTGGGTTTATAGATGTGTGCTACAATACCTGGCTTACCAAAGGAGCGTTTAGACCAAGAATGAATGGGACCTACAAAAAGCCACCAGTCCTTAAAAGGAAAAAAAGCAGAACATCCTTACATGTTTCTGTACATCTCCTCCGATCTCTTTACTGATCTTCAAGTACTCTGCCACAGGACCTGCAAGCAACGAGTCAAATGCTTCCACATATGGAGCTGTTCCTGGTGAAGACAGACATATGAGGAAGAAATCAGTCACTCATCATAACAATGTTTGGTTTCTTTTCTTTCTTTCTTTCTTTTTTTTTTTTTTTTTTGTTAAGCACAGTACTGAGGATCTTTACAGCTAAATCCCAAGACCTTTTTATTTATTTTGAGATAGGGTCTTGCTAAATTGCCCAGGCAAGATTCAAATTTGTAATCCTCCTGTCTCTCAGTCTCCCCATGTGCTGGGATTATAGGTGTGCCCCACTGACCCTCACTAGAAGGATCTTTAAGTACATTGTCATGTAAAAATGGGAAGACAAGATAATACATCACACAAAATAAAGGTATGAAAGTTAGGAAACCCAGGTTCTAGTCCTAAGACCACCAGAATTAACTGAGTATATGAGCCTTTTCCTCTCTGAGCTTAATTTTCTCTATCAAATGAAAATAAAATGACCCTGCAAGGTTCCTTTTAGCTCTAACATTCTGGGTTTCACCTAGCCCTTGGCTAAAATGGCAGATATACTACCATTTGGAAACTGGCAATTTTAGTATCATTTGTCATTTGACTTCAACTGGAGTCATTCTGCTATAGAAAGAACAGGAAGTATCACATAAGCAGGAAGCTTCTGTGTTAAAATAACTCAACCACAGGCCTCCCTGCACAAGTCACTTCCTCCCTTATGTGCTCACAGCAGTAAGAATCTATAGGAGAGGAACTGCACAGACTAAATGGAGAAGTCAGCTCCACAGGAGAAAACTGACTGTAAAACTGACTTCAGAGACGAGGTCTGAAATGCAAGGACACAAGGTGCACAAGGTATCATGCAGAGCTGTGGGCTGCTCACCCTGCGAAGCGCCGCCTCTGTCTCCGTGTCCCCGTTGTGTGTCAGAGGGGCAGGATGCCGCTTCCAGGCGGCCCACCGCCCTCTCCAATCTTTCTACAAGAGTTTGCATGTCGGCCATGATGAGCTGCCTGCTGAAACAGATCAAATGTCACTGTTATTTTAATATCACACAGCACCTACGGGGGATGAAGAGGATGTCAATTCAGTGGAGCACAGTAATTTAATAATAAAATAAGATGCAAAAGAAAGGTCTAGCAAATTTGCAAAATCATACAGCCCTCATCAGGTTAAGTCTCCTCCAAATTATTCAGAAATAGAAGGCAAACACTCTAGAAAATGAGATCCAGAGACATTAAATGACTTTGCTATGGTCACTTAGCTTACTAGGGCAGCCTCTCGCTCTGACTTCAACGTGTTTCCCTCCCATCATACCCTACTGACTGCAAGCAGAATGCTCCAATCAGCAAAAAGGATATTCACCCAGCCCTCAGGTAACTTACTGTCTATTGGGCAATTTTAAGAGATAGACTTACACCTATATAACAAATAGAAAAACCATTTAAGGTGACAGAAAGTTGCAGATAGAGTGGCATGGGGTTTCAGAGAGAAGAAGAGTATATCAGCTGCAAGGATCAGATAAGGATATCACGGAGAAGCTGCCACCTGAGCCTGATTTCAAATGAGGATGGGTAGGATCTGGACACACAGTAGCAAAAGATACCAGACCTGACCCAAAGAGCTTGTTATAGATCTTTCACAAGTACAAGTTCTAATTTATCTAAACAAGCCTTACTTGATGTCTAATATCTTAATGAGAGTATGCTCCAGGAGAAAGATAAGTTCAGAGACAGAGCACTTGCCTCCGAACAGCTAGGTCCTGAGTTTAATCCCCAGAATTAAAAAATAAAATAAAATAGATGAATGAAATGAAATGTAAGCCAGATCTAAGAAAGAAAAGAAAAAAGACCTTCCTGAACTTCTTCCTCAGTATACTTACCATTAGGACCACTGCCTGGCAAGTAGTCAGTGCTCAACAAATATTTATATAGTTAATAACCTGAAGTGGTATTCCCCCTGGTACTCCGGAAGGATAAGATGCCATACCAGGTGTGCTCAAATAGAGGCCCTGAAGAGTTAGTAACCCGGCCCCACAAGACTCTAAACTTTTATTTTTTAGTAGGCAAGGTCTCACTATACAATTCAGGCTGGTCTTGAACTCACTATGTAGCCCAAGCTGGACTTGAATTCACATCAATCTCCTGCCTCAGCCTCTCAAGGGCTGGGGTTACAGGTGTGAACTACCACACCCACCAAAACTGTATTTTTTTCTTTCTGGTACTAGAGATCAAACTCAGGACCTGTACTCACAAGGCAGGTGCTGTGCCACTGAGCTAAATACCCAGCCTGATTGTAGACTTTTAAGTATGAATCTTTAACAATATTTTTCATGGGCCGGGGAGTTAGCTCAGTGGTTCCGGCGCCTGTCTTGCAAGCGCAAGGGCCCGGGTTCGATTCCCCGGTAACCACATAACAATACTGGGTGTGGAGACCCACACCCAGCAGCAGCCAGTACCACATACCACAGTGCCGGGCGTGGTGGCTCACGCCTGTAATCCCAGCACTAGGGAGGCAGAGGCAGGAGGATTGTGGTGTGAGTTTGAGGCTGAGCTCAGGGCCAGCCTGAACCACAAAAAGCAAGACCCTGTCTCAAAAAACCTAAAAAAAAACAAAAAAAAAAACCAATATTTTTCATGATTTCACTGTGTGATGCTTGGGTGCTGACTTTGCATAAGGCAACAAGTACAGTGCTAATTCCACCTCCTGTGCTCACCAATCAGTGGAGCTGAAACTTCTGTGTATCTCAGATCTCATGAGTAAAACACAGTGATTACCAATAGTATGTGTGCGCACGTGCACGCATGCTTGTGAAGACAGACGTTTACTGTTATTAGGTAGACACATAAGCTTCCTTAATTTATATTCAGCTCAAGACAATTCCTCTTCACTGAATGTGGCCCAGGCAATCCAAAAGGTTGGATGTTCCTGCGGACAACTAAGTGTAAATATTACCAATATGTGTCTACACAAGATACTTGAGACTCTAAGTAATCTTATGAAAATTTGTCAGTAAAATTTCAGTTAAAGCCTTGACATAGATTTCATTTCATCAAAGCATTAATTAGTTCAGGTAACTGAAGCTGAATGAACTCAACTCCTTTGAAGCTGCGTAAAATGACCAAAGCAATTATGATTTCCTCCAAAATGGCAGCATACCAGAAGACCCAAACTTAACACATTGTCTTCCCTATGAAAGACATAAGCAATTCACAAGAAAATATAATCCTTGTACATTCCTTTCTGTGTACAGGTGTGGTCTCTCTTGGCCCAATCCTTGCCAGTGACTGTTGTTTACAAAAGTATGAAAGAAAAAGAACAATGAGTAGTATGAGAACCAAATCAAGCTTTCCATTTCTTTGCCTCCAAAGACTACAGGTCTGTCTATGCTCTACCCACAAATGGAACACCTAGAAGCAGTCAGTATACCCCTCATGTTATGACACCATTAACCAATATTGGAATTGCTGCCTTATTCAATTTTGGGTACTGGCCAGAGATACTTAAAAGTAACTCCCACTTTATAAATCCAAAGGAAAAGACAATAAATTTAATAAACTCCCAGTTTATTAAGTAGTACCTAGTCCTATTTTAAAATATGTTCTTTCATATTCAACACACACTACTGGTTAAGAGGAGCACTAGAGCCAGGGATTAAGCTCGGTGGCACTAAGTGCAAGGTCGTGAGTTCCATCCTTGAAACCACCCCAAAAAAAAGGCCAGCAGTAACATGGAGACACAGTACTAGATGTGTAGGGCTGTGAACACTCACCGATCTTGCAAGGTTAATAATATGGCTCCTGGGATTTGGGGTTCCCTTTGCCATTATTTCGCTTGCTTACAAGCTTTCACTACTGAACAAGCTATATTTCTGCTGTCTAAGTTATGCAGAACGAAAACCAGTACTACAGCTGCCCTTCAGAATTAATCTCATTTTATCACTGATCACATAACAAAAGAATAGCACCTACTTTGGTGGAAGTAGGGAGAGATTGACGTTACAGTGAAGAATGTCCACAATTTAAGAGACTGGAAGACACACTTATTATTATTATTGTTTATTCTTATTATTCTTCCTCCACACACACACCCCTGGGCGTGTACTCTTCTGGTAATCACATTTGGGGCGCCCTCCCCCCAAGCCTTTAGATACTACTCCTGTAGTCTAGCACCTAGCCCACTTTCTGGGTGGTACCCCACAACCACTTCCAGACTGCAGTCTCCTGAAGCCCTAGATCCAGCTCAGGCCATTCTTCTGGAATCTCAGATCCAGCTTTCATCTAATATCTTTACCTGGATGTCCTAAAGACACCTCAAAATGAAATATCTTTTTTTTTTTTTTTTAAAGTTTTTACAGACAGGGCCTCATTTCATAGTTCAGATTGGCTCTGAACTCACTACGTAGCCCAGGCTAGCCTCAAACTCTCTGAAATCCTCCTGCCATTGCCTCCTGAGTGTTGGGATTACAGATGTGAGCCACCACGCTGACTTTGTGGTATATGGTACCATGGATCGAACTTGGGACCTTGTGCTTGCCAGGCAGATGAAGAACCACTGAGCTAAATTCCCAGCCTTCAAACTGAAGTATCTAACATACCACTCAAGACTACACTATTCAGTTTTACTTTTACTGCCTAACAGTTTCCTGTTCATCAGAGCTGTCTTCAGAGAAGTTACATAAATGTGGGTTTTGAATAATAGCACTCACTGCATTCACTGGCTCTAAGCTATAAGCAATTAACAAACGTTCTGGGCCTTAGTTTCTTTATCTACATAATGGAGACAACAAAGTACAGAGTCCAGAATAAGAAATCCATGTAGAGCGGCTGGGGATTTAGCTCAGTGGTTCTGGCACCTGCCTTGCAAAAGCAAGATCCTGAGTTGGATCTCTGGAAACCACATACTACAGTGCTGGGTGTGGTGGCTCCCACCTGTAATCCCAGCACTAGGGAGGCAGAGGCAGAAGGACTGCTGTGAGTTCAAGGCTCACCTGGTCTACATAGTGAACTCAGGGCCAGTCTGAACTACAAAGCAAGACCCTATCAAAAAAAAAAAAAAAAAAAAAAAAAAACCTAAAAAAAGAGAAAAAAATAAATCCATTACATTTCCTGGTACAGTGCTGGAAAATAATAAAGATTCCATAAATTAACTAAATTATCTTCTTCCCTAATCTCCACATCTAATGAATCATCAAAACCCAGAGGCTCTATCTTTCATATCTCATGAACTGATGCCCCTTGACTTTGTTCTGACTGACAAAAAAGGTCATCAAAACTTCGTCAAGAGGGGGCCAGGGAGTTAGCTCAGTGGTTCCTGCGCCTGTCTTGCAAGCGCAAGGACCTGGGTTCAATCCCCGGTATCCACATACCGTACTGGGCGTGGAGACTCACGCCCAGCAGCAACCAGTACCACATACCACAGTGCCGGGCGCGGTGGCTCACGCCTGTCATCCCAGCACTCGGGAGGCAGAGGCAGGAGGATTGCTGTGATGTGAGTTTGAGGCTGAGCTCTGGGCCAGCCTGAACTACAAAGCGAGACCCTGTCTCAA